>JAOBSW010000666.1:0-115397 GCA_026214975.1 Gentiana macrophylla | reverse complement strand
TGTGGTACAAGCACATATGAGAACTCTGAGCTATGCATGCCTACGATTGAGCAATTCATGCCAACAATCGTTCAGCTTGAGGATGCAGCTGAGGTATTTCACCCTAAACCGAACGTTATACAAATGGTGACTAACTACACTACTTTTCATGGAGTAATGAACGAGGATCCTAGTGTACACGTCACCAACTTTATGGAAATAGTCAGCACGGTTAAGCCAGCAAGAGTACCAGGAGACAATATCAAGTTGAAATTGTTTCCATTCACTCTGAAAGACAAAGCGAAAAATGGTTATTGTCTCTAGCACCAGGATCGATTCAAACTTGGACCGATCTATTGCATAAGTTTATGAATAAGTACTGCCCACCTGGGAAGTCACTACAAATGAGACAAGACATTATGAATTTCAATCAGAGACCCACTGAAACCTTTGAAGAAACTTGGGAAAGATTTAAGGAAGCACAAAGGAGATTCCCTCATCATGATATCACTTTTCCCGTATGAACGCATAGTTTCTGTCACGGATTGCGGCCAAGTGAGCAAATGAGAGTTGATGCATCAAGCAACAGATGTTTTGCGTTACTATCACCTGAAGAATCCGAAGAGAAATTGGAGCAGATTGCGCTCACAAGTCAATGGGGAACACACCAAGTTGAAACCGCCAAAGTAGCTGAAGGAGTATTTGGAGAAGATACTTCTCAAAAAATCTTATACCAGCTAATGGCAATGAATGAGAAAATTGATGGCATGCAAGATCGCATAGCCAAGGTTGAGAAAGTACAGGATATTAAAGCAACCAACACTGAGGACGTGAACTATATAGGTAGGCAAGGAAATCCTTATGGGGGCGGATATCGCCCAGGTTCTCATGACCATCCTGGTTTTAGACTGATCAACCCTACTGGGGGTTTTCGACAAAGTGATTCAAACGGTGGAGAGAGACCGAGACAAACCGGTGGATTCATGCCTCAATTCAATAAGTTCGGTTGGTTGGGAAGCAAACCATGGATAAAATGAGCTCAATCAGGACCGACACGGTCAATCAACTTACGAAATCCATGACCGAACTGAATACAAACTTCACCACTTATTATCAGAAGAATGATACAAGACTGACCAATCAAGAATCCTTAGTGCAGAATCTGTCACACCAAGTAATACTAAGAAGAATCCGAAGGACGTGAATGCAATCATGACTAGAAACGGAAAAGAACTGCCTGGACCTGTTATACCAACTATCCGTAGAATCGAAAGCGCGCCATCAGTAAAGCGCGAACTGGAGAAAAGAGGGGCGGTAACCCGGACATTACTCCGTAAACCGGAGTCCGAAAATTCGAAAGCGGTAAGCAGCGAAGCAAAGAAGAATCGCGGAGTAAGTCTTCATGAATCAGAACTATTAATCATGCTACTTTACCCTATCCCCTAGAAAATATAAGCCGAATAATGATGATGATGCACGTTACAAAAGTTTGTAGAAATGTTTAAAAGTCAGTAAGTGAATACACCTTTGGTAGAAGCTCTGGCCGGAATGCCAGAGTATGCGAAATTCTTGAAAGAAGCAATTTCTACCAAAAGGAAATTGTTAGACCTTGAAACCATTTGCTTGAACGAGGGATGCTCGACAGTTTTGCAACGCAAACTGCCTCCCAAGTGTAAAGATCCTGAGAGCTTCCTCATACCATGCACAATTGGAGGAGTATGCCTAAACAAAGCATTATGTGATCTTGGAGCCAGTGTCAATCTGATGCCACTCTCCATCTTTCATACATTAGGCATGAAGGAGTTAAATGAAACATCTATAACCCTTCAATTAGCAGACATGTCTATGAAGCAACCTTGTGGAGTGGTGGAGGATGTTTTGGTGAAAGTTGATAAGTTTGTATTCCCTGTAGACTTTGTGGTGCTAGACATGGAAGCTAATCACGATGTTCCATTGATTTTAGGAAGACCTTTCCTTGCTACGAGCAAAACATTGATAGATGTTCATAAGGGTGAGCTGATTCTGAGAGTGAATGAGGACAATGTAGTATTCAATGTGATATGCTCAAGATGAAGGAGAAGCTTGTTACATGCTAGATGCCATAGATAAATGTGTGATGAAATTATATCAGCAAGTGGCACTAGACCCTAAAGTAGCTGAGACTTTACTCTTGAAAGAAGAGGAAAGTTATGAGGAAACCTGGCCTGGGTGTAGTGAAGGTCAAGTGCGAGAAATTGAGCCTATATCTTCTATGGATTTATAAGGAACCATTCATTGACCTTCCTGGCACAAGTTCTTTGACTTACAGTTGACTTGTAAGTTGTTAAGATCATCTTTAGAAGATCCACCAAGGAACTTAACATTGAAACCTTTGCCTTCTCACTTTAAGTACGTATACTTACAAGATGACACTCTCCCCCTTATAATTTCGGCGTCATTATCACCTTTAGAGGAGGAGAACTTTTAAGAGTACCGAGAGAGCATAAAAGAGTGTTTGGGTGGATGATTGCAGATATTATAGGAATAAGCCCATCGGTGTGCATGCATAAGATCTCTGTAGACCCTGTAAAGAAAGTGGTAGCACAACCTCAAAGGATGTTGACACCACAGATGAAGGATGTTGTTAAGGAAGAGATCATAAAGATGTTGGAAATAGAAATCATTTTCCGAATTGCAGACAATGAGTGGGTAAGCTCGATTCATGTGGTGCTCAAGAAATGAGGATTCACTGTCCAACATAATGAGTTTGATGAGCTACTAATTACTGGACATCGAATTTGAATTGACTTCAGAAAACCGAATGATGCAACTCGTAAAGATCATTTATCCCTACCATTCATTGATCAGATGTTAGAAAGATTAAGCGGTCATGCATTCTATTGTTTCTTAGATGGATATTCTGGTTACTATCAGATCCATATTGCCCAGGAGGACCGCGAGACAACAAATTTCACATGTCCATATGGAACATTTGCGTACAATCACATGCCTTTTGGGTTATGTAATGCATCAGCAACATTCCAAAGGTGCATGATGTCATTTGCGGACATGGTGGAGGATTTTCTAGAGATTTTCACGGATGATTTCTCTGTATTTGGAGATGGCTTCGATAAATGCTTGGACAATTTAAGTAAAGTGTTGAAGAGCTGTGAAGAGACCAACCTTGTACTTAACTAGGAAAAATGTCATTTCATGATTACAGAAGGAATAATGTTGGGTCATAGAATTTCAAGGAAATGAATGGAAGTTTATAGAGCAAAGATAGAGGTGATAGAGAAGTTACCCCCTCCAACGAACTTGAAGACGTTGCGAGCCTTTCTTGGCCACGCAGGATTTTATAGGAGGTTCATCAATGGGCTTCTCTAAAGTTTCTAAACCTTTGATGGAATTACTTGCGAAGGATGTACCTATCGTATTTGGAGAAGAGTGCAAGAAAGCATTCAACACATTGAAGCAAATGCTTATAACCGCCCTAATTCTGGTAGGACCAGATTGGAACAAGCCTTTTTAACTTATGTGTGATGCAAGAGACACGGTAGGTGGAGCAGCCCTGGGACAAAGGGAGGATAAAATCTTTAAGCCTATCTATTACGCTAGTCGTACCCTTAACAGTGCCCAGAGGAATTATGCGACTACAGAAAAGGAACTCTTAGCTGTCATATTTGCATTTGACAAGTTTCGACCTTATCTAATACGATCGAAAGTCACTGTATTCACCGACCATGCATCTCTGAAATACCTTCTAACGAAGAAAGACTTCAAGCTGAGATTATTAAGATGAATTCTACTGCTACAAGAGTTTGATGTGGAAATCAAAGAAGAGCAATCGTCTGAGATCAAGGAAAGTTTTCCTGATGAACAACTTTTTTCCGTCTCAGTGGTAGCTCGGTTTGAATCTCAGACCCGATATCATACATCAAGAGTGGGCAAGGTATACCCTTGGTTTGCCAACATTGTCAATTACTTAGCAGGAAAGTACCTACCACCAGAATTCAATAATACAGATAATAAGAAGTTTTTCACATATCTGAAGTATTATCATTGGGACGATCCGTACCTATACAAGTTGTGCCCTGATGCAATTCTAAGGAGATGCATCCATGATGATAAGATTCCAAGTATTTTGCATATGTGTCATTCTAGAGAAGCTGGAGGTCACTATGGACTGGACAAGACAGCAGCCAAGGTACTGCAGTGTGGATTCTACTGGCCAACAATTCATAAATCCGCTTACGAGTTTACAAGATCCTGTCATTCTTGTCAAATGACTGGTAATATTTCTAAGCGAAACGAGATGCCACTGCAGAGTATCTTAGAAGTGGAAGTATTCGATGTTTGGGGAATTGATTTCGTGGGGCCATTCACATCGTCAGAATCAAATCGTTACATCCTGGTAGCGATCGATTATGTTTCCAAATGGGTGGAAGCGGTAGCTCACCTACTAATGATGCCAGGGTTGTCTGAAATTTCTTAAGAAAAACATTTTGACGAGGTTTGGTGTGCCCAGAGCCATAATTAGTGACGGAGGGAGTCATTTCTGTAATAGGTTGTTTGAGAATTTAATGATGAGATATGGGGTTAGACATAGATTGCAACAGCATATCACCCCCAGACGAGTGGACAAGTGGAGGTCACGAACAGAGAGATTAAGAGGTTCTTAGAGAAGACTGTGAATCCCACAAGGAAGTATTGGTCTTTGAAATTACATGACGCTCTTTGGGCGTATAGAACAACTTATAGGACCACGATTGGGATGTCACCATATATGATAGTGTTTGGAAAAGCATGTCATTTACCGGTAGAACTCGAGCACCGAGCACTGTGGGCTACGAGGTTTCTAAACATGGATTAGGATTTAGCTGGTGAAAAAAGAATGCTAGAGTTGAATAGATTGGAGGAGTTTAGACTTCAAGCATATGAGAATGCAAGGATTAACAAGGAAAGAACGAAACGCCTGCATGATAAGAAGATTCTGAACCGAACATTTCAAGTACGAGATAAAGTGCTGGTGTACAACTCACGTCTTCGTCTTTTTCCTGGGAAGTTGAAGTCTAGATGGTATGGACCATATGTAGTCACGAAAGTCTACAATTCAGTTGCATGTGAAGTTAGATATGAACACTCTGGGCAAACTTTCACAGTTAACGGCCACAGGCTGAAACATTACCTAGAGCACACATATAACCTTGAATTGGAAGTCTTTGTGTTAGAAGAGCCGGAATATGAATGAAAGAGCCCTATTAGTACAGTCGAATTAAAGAGCCCTATTAGTACAGTCGAGCTGGCGACTATAAACTCAGAACTATTTCTAAACCCTTATTTATTGCTTTTGTTTATTTTATTTTGAGTCAATAAAGTAGCATGACAATCGCAAGGTTTTTTTCATCACATATATCTTCAGTCACCTTGCTAGAGATATATGTGGTTTTTTCCTTCACGATTCTCAAGTGGTACCCTCGTAAAAGTTTTTGCATCTTGCTTAGGCCGATGAAAGAATAAAGTGGCTTAAACTATTTTTGCACATTCCTCTGGTACGCACAATTACCGCCATCTTATTTTCTTATTGCCCTTCGCATGTTACTCATAGTTTTTGGAAGAATTTTGGAAAACAGGTAATAAATTGGAAGAGGAATGACCAAGGAGCTAATGATTATGCTCCGAGATTTGTTTTGACTCAGCCAATTTCCAGAGCTAAGTATCTTTTCTTTTCTTTATTATTAGTCATTGGGGACAATGTTTATAATAAGTGGGGGTAGGAGTCTTAGCTAGATAATCGAAAAAGGGAATATTTTTGAAATTTTACACACTGTTTTTAGCTTGCTATTTGCACGTTTTTGAGTAAGGAATCGGTAGAAAAGGAGCCCAAGTTCAATTTGAAGTGAGCTATAGCATATTCAATTTATTATGGAAGAATGAGCATATGTTATGTTGCGTGAAGTAGTAACTTATTAATTGTTATTCTATCATTGCAATCAATACTTGAGCACATAATCTGAGTGAGAAGTGTTTAAGATTAGATGGCGAATTGTTTTAACCGGGAATCATTATTTGTCTGTCTATATACTTTAACAAATTGTTATAAGACAAGGAAAGCAACTTCAATGATGAAAGGTGACCAGGACAAAACGGACTTGTGAGTGAGAGAGAGAAAAAAAGTGAGGAAATCTGCCAGAAAAAAAAAGAAAAAAAAGACAAAAAAAAAATTATTATATGCAATAAAGGCAGGGAGGAAAGAGAACTCGTGTAAAAAGGGCACGACCCTCGCATCAAAAGAAACAAACGAGGACTTAAGAGCGATGCTCAGTCCCCGAGCCCGCCCGACCCTATTTCGGTACCATTTGTGTAACCAAGTCTGAAGACAAGATGAGCGAGTGTATGCATAAGCAAGTTAAGATTGTGTGGTTAATACAACTTGATTCTTCTCACGAACGCACTATCACAACTGATTCATCACACGACACATTGATGCGTGGTGAGTAGTGATTAATGGGGAGCTTATGGATTGTGGCTTGATGTATGTTTCCGCCAGAAATCTTTATTGAATATGTGATAGTTGATGGGTAGTTGTTCTTGGAGGTACATTCCGCCTTGATACTCTGCTCACGGACGAGCAGAAGGCTAGTGGGGGGGTAGTTGATGACGGTTAAAATAGTCTATCCTACGGCATCAATATTCTATCCATTATGAGCTAAAAATAGTTGTTTCGGCCTATAAATATGAACCATTTGAGTTGAATATCATATGTCGGGTTTGTGAGTCGAGAAATATGCACTTAGCGTTTATTTTCCCTATTTCGATAATATTTCGTGCGTTATTTGATTATTTTCATGATACGAAATATTGGACTGAGCATGATGGACGAATCTGGAGTGGACTGAACGAAAAGAATGGGCCTAGGGTATTCTAGAAGCATCGAAGTTGAGTCAGTTGAAGAAAAAAGACAAAATTACCCTCGGTAACCCAAGGTTGGCCGCCGTCTTACCGAGGTCCCAGAAGCTTCCGAAACGTGTTTTCTGGGACGAGGGGTCAAATAGATGATTCTAAGTCGGTTTAGATAGCTATAAATAAGAGGCTTCGCCTCAGAACACAAGTGTACAATTTTCGAGACAAGCATTATGCAATAAAAGTTCTTAGTTCTTTATTTTATGAGTTCTGTTCGGAGAGACGACAGAGTCGCCGCCTAGGGATATCCGAAGGAGATCTACGCTCGTCTTCGAAGGTATGATTTTCTGTCTTTTCCAAGATGTAGATCTATCGTTGTTCTATTCGACTAGTATGTTTTAATTGCTTATTTAGTTTAATTATGTAGTAGTTAGTTTATTTTACCCCATGTGTTATAGATCTGATTCGTTGGTGAAGAAATCATGAAATAGTTGTTGCATTTTTCAGATCTGCGACGGTCTATATCGCTAGATCTGGATACCTAGTAAATTACTAATTCATGATAATCGGCGCCAGCTATGTTGATCGATAGATATAATTAGCATGTTAGTAGCCTGATCAACTATTTGCATGTCTTCGTAAATTAACATGAAGGACCGCAAGTGAAGTGTTAATTAGGACAATATCTTGATGGACTATAGGAACGTGCTGGTCAATGTCGACAGCTGTATAGGCGGGTTTGCGGTATGAGTTAGTGCTCAATATCGGCAGCTCTAGTTCTTTATACGTATGGGCTATTACAGACCAATTAAGAAGGGTAGCTTGCGTATAGATTGTCTACTGCCATTGTCGGAGTAGATAGGGTTAGGAGTTGTGCCCGTAGCTGAACAATGAATAAATCCACCAATGGGGAGGACTGTTGCATGTGTGGGGGGAATAACTAATTACTCATAATTGAACTAATACCTTAGAAACTCTAGTTTGCTTCGTTGAACTTGCATAATCTTGCTAGTCGATTGTTACCAATTTTACTATTGTCTATATTATAGTTGGTCGTAGACCGTTATTGTGACAACTCAATCTTGATAATTAGACGTTCTTACGAGTCTCTGTGGGATTCGACCTTGACTCGCCAGTACTCTACTATGATAGACCTAGTCCTATTGCTTGTAAGTGCCTTGCACGTGATCAGTTGGTTAGCAGAGTATAGCTCTTAGTAGAGATAGAAGGACCAATATTAGACCCCCCAAGAAGATATGGGTTTAGGAGGATATGGTTGGATATGCACTACAGGTAGATGAAGAAGTGGATGGTTTTGAACCAAACACTTACATGGAAGCTGTGACATGTTCTGATGCATCTCACTGGCTTGCTGGCATGGGAGAAGAAATGAAGTCACTTCAGAAGAATGAGACTTAGGATCTAGTCAAACAACCACATGATAGAAGGGTTGTCAGCTGTAAATGGATCTTCAAGAAGAAGGAAGGAATGACATCTGCTGAGGGCATCATATATAAGGCACATTAGGTTTCAAGATAGTTCAGTCAGAAAGAGGGGGTGGAATATGAAGAGATATTCTCTCCAGTGGTCAGACATACTTCCATCAGGGTGTTATTAGCAATAGTGGCACATCAGAATCTTGAACTTGAGCAATTGGATGTGAAGACAACCTTTCTACATAGAGATGTAGATAAGGAAATTTATATGACTCAACCAGAGGGTTTCCAAGTTCCTGGCAAGGAAGGATATGTTTGCAAGTTGAAGAAGTCCTTGTATTGACTTAAGCAGGCCCCAAGGCTGTGGTATAAGAAGTTTGACAGTTATATGATTCAACAAGGTTATCGGATGAGTCCATATGATTCCTGTGTTTATCACAACAAGTTGAAGGATGGTTCAATCATTTATCTAGTGCTGTATGTGGATGATATGCTGATAGCTGCTGCAAACAAGTCTAACATTCAAAATATGAAGAATCCGCTTAAGGCTGAATTTGAGATGAAGGATTTGGGGAATTCAAAGAAAATTCTAGGGATGGAGATCTATAGAGATAGGAAGCATGGAAAGCTGTTTTTGTCTCAGCAGGGGTATATTGAAAATGTATTATCCAAGTTTGTCATGTCAGCAGCCAAACCTATAGACACTCCAATGGCACCAAATCTACATCTGTCTGCTGTGTTTGCTCCACAATCAGTTGAAGAGGAAGAATACATGTCAAGGGTTCCATATGCTAGTGCAGTGGGCAGTTTAATGTATGCCATGGTCTGTACTAGGCCTGATTTGGCACAGGCAGTCAGTGTCGTCAGCAGGTTTATGACTTAACCTGGAAAGGAACACTGGAAATCAGTGAAACGGATATTTAGGTAACTTAGGGTTATATATGATATTGGACTCATTTATAGAGGTGGTACTCAATGTTTTGTTATAGGTGTCTTGTGATTCGATTATGCTCTCGATGTGGACGACAAAGAGATCTATGACTGGGTAAGTGTTTTGTTCGGTAAAACTAGTTTTATAATTTATAAACCGAAACACCCCAAGTATAAGGATCGTAGTATAGGGTGTTAACGGGTCGCCCTAAGGGAGTGGAATGTTTATCGGATTCAAATAACAATTATTCTATCGATTATGTCACAATTATCTATCTAAACTAAACTAAGGTCAAACTAACTAAAACCTAAACCTAAGAATTGAAACTAAAACAAGAAATAAAAACAAGCAAGTAAAAATAAGAAAATAAAAAACGGACGAACGCTCACTAAAGTGAACGAGCGCCTGAAAACTAAACCTAATGGACGAAGCGCTCGCTATTGCGACGAGCGCCTCACTACGAATCAAGCGTAAAATTGCGTAAAAACAAAGAGAAACTAGGGTTTATAAAACTAAAACTTAAACTAAACTTAATCTAAACGATTTGATTAAAACAATTAAAGGAAAACACAAAGAAGGCGACTAGATTCCACCTATCAACCAACAATCCCAACTAGATGGTGATTAAAAAGACATAGTTTTTAGTAGTGATTTATTCACTAATTCAATTAAATATCTTCAACCAAATTCTAGGTTTCGCTTTCTCTTTTCAAACAAACTAAACATGCAATCAACACGAAATCACGAGATTGTTTCCAAACTCTTACTCAACTAAACATGCCTAATCTCTTATAACATGATTAGATGCATTACTTTGAATAAAAGAACTTAAATAAACATACTTTCATAAATTTATTCAAGCATAAATTAAACATAGATCGCTTCATCAAATCTTAATTCAATAAAACTTAAACAATACAAAACAGATCCAAAGTAATGAAAACTATGAAATAAACTCACTAAACATAAGCATCGAACTCTCTAGTTGGTTTGTGTTGTTGATAGGCTTCCTCCGTCGACTCACCGCAGTGCTTTTAGCCAACAATCATGTTGAAGATGATTGTTGGGTTGGAGAAGTTCATCTCTGTGGAATTAGGTTCGCCGCAGCTTTTTGGTGTAAAATTGCGATCTCAATTATGTGGTATCAATTAGGGTTAAGAGGTCAGCCGCTATATATAGAGTTTTAAGTCGGTTAGGGTTAAGTCGGCCTTGAACGCCTGCCTGGTCTTGTGGACGCCCGTCCGGTGGATTTGACTTTGCTCTAGACGTCCGCCCATGCTCGCCGCCCAAACTCTCAGATGTGATTTCTCTCTCGACGCCGCCCATGAAATCAAACGCCCGCCCAGCGGACGGAATGCACGACGCGCCGCCGGATCGCTTTGAGGTCGGATTTCATCATCTTTATCCAATTTCTTTGAGCCAATTCCAACTCTATCTTGAATAATTCGACTTGAGCTTTATTTATCCACTTATAGCACTCAAAATTAACTCCTACATGATAAATAAACAATGCAAAAATGTAATAAAATCCAAATAATAATAATTCCATTAAATCAACACTTAAAATCATCAATTTTGCATACAACCCTCTTAAAATCATCTTTATTAAATAATTACACTTAAACCCTTAATTCTCATGTAAATTACGCAAATGGGGGAAAATAATAATGAAATAAACCTTTAATAATCATATAAATATGGCCTTAACAACTCCCCCACACTTAACTTTTTTGTACGCCCTCGACAAAACAATCAAAACTATAGCTCAACTTTATAAATAATCCACATAGATCTCTAACTCACGTAATAAAAGATACAACAACTATAGCAAATGATACCAACACGTAGATAGATTCGTGTATGTGTGACAAGCCATTCTCAATCTAACAAGCCTTTCAAAGAAATATCCTTTCAAAAATTCCAATGACTATCCTAGGTATGATAAAGAATAGCTCCACTCAAAGCCTTCCCACGCACTCAAGAGGATAATCCCTACAAAGATATCATGCGGTTTTACTGGGTATAAGATCCATGATAACAAAGACTTTACTTTATTTTTACTCATCATTTTTCAAAATTTTCAAATTTGACGATATCGTAATGAGCTCTTACCCATCATAGTAGAATAGGATGTTTCGTGATAACACCCTACCTTACTCAAATCATAAGGTAGCTTCTCCTAACCGCCGTGAGCTATTGGTCATCATAGTGGTATAGACATACGAGGTATACCCTACCGCACTCCAATCATAAACCACTTCCGACAAACGATTTATTAATAATTGCTCACTCACTTTATTTATTCACTTTTCAAAGTCATAAGTTACATCTCACCTATCACATTCAAACTTTATGATATTCACAAAGACACGGTCTAACTTAGGTGTAACTATACCGACCTTCCTAAGATAAATCATTAAAAATAATGAAAGGATATAATTCAAAAGTCATGCTTCAAAATCAAAGGCTTTCGTGAGTGAAAAACGAAACTATCTCCATAAAAGTAAAACATGCTATAATTATCTCACTAAGTCACATACTATCATCGTTAGAAAACTACAACTAGCAAGCATCTAGTTCCAATTATATGCTCGAGACTCACAAAAATTTTAAATTCTCATGCAAAATTTAACATTCACTCATATTTCAAAGGATATATAGCATATAAAACATACCCAAACACCCCCACACTTAAATCACATTATGTCCTCGTAATGTGCAAATATAAAAGAAAAAGAAAACTTAGTCGGTTTCAACGGTGTGGTTGTCGGATGAAAGTTGGCAGAGGTCAGCCGAGCATGAACATACCGCAACAACTCGAATAGACAACACTCGACATAAAAGCTTGTGAAAACTCGCTTCAAAAGTATCTCGCAACACTCGACATACCATATAATCTCGGGTACACGGGTATATGAGCAACACATAACACAAAACACTCACAATGAACGTAGGAGGAATAACCATCAACACAAAATCAACTAAAGTATTATTTCTAAAACAATAAAACAAAACAACCTAAGAAAAGGAAACGAACAAAGAAAACTAGGTTGCCTCCTAGAGCGCTTTTTTAATGTCAATAGCTTGACACAAAGTTCAAAAGATCAACCCGGATCGGGCCACTTTGGTTTGACTACCGCCACCTCGCAGATCGTAATCGTGAGTATCAGGGAAATGATTTTCACCACAACAACAAGTCAAGTGCGCAATAAGATCATTAAACTTTTCTCTCAAACTACACCGACTCTCTTCTTCTTGTTCTTGCGGATGATAGGCATAGACATAGTGGTATGATCGTAAGTCTCAATGTAAGGTACCTTACGGGTGGATATAGAACGCCATCATCATCCGACTCAAAGAAATAAGATGGAATCTCCTCACAAATCAGACATCTCAGATTTCATCTCTTCTTTGGAAATAAAGAATCTCAGCTTTTCCTTTGGTTGCCCAAAATATTTCTTAAGTCGATGGCCATTCACTTTAAAAGCTTGATTACCATACCCGCTCAAAGTAATTACTCCACTTGGATTAACCTCGAGAATCTCAAAGGACTGCACTATCTAGACTTGAGTTTACCAGAAACAGTGAAGTCTAGTATTATAGAGTAAAGCCATTTCACCAACTTTGAATTCTCGGTCCTTGATCTTAGCGCCATGGAGCATCTTCGTTCTTTCCTTGCTAAGCTTAGCATTCTCGTGATGCACGGAGTCCGAATTGCCGAGCCTGCTCAATCAGAATAACCTTTTCTCCCCACAGAGTTGGCTATCAAAATTTAAGAATTTAATTGCCCGTAAAGCTCTGTGTTCAAGTTCGACAGTAAATGACAAGCTTTGCCATAGACCATTTGGAAGGGTGACGTGCCCATCGGGTTTTAAATGCAAGACGATAAGCCCACAACGCGTCATCCAACTTAAGACTCCAATTAGATCGATTATTGTTCACGGTCTTCTCCAAAATTCTTTTCAAGCTCGTTGCTTACCTCGACTTGGCCACTAGTTTGAGGATGATATGGTGTACCAATCTTATGTTTGACACCATACTTCTCAAGGATCTTGTCAAGCGGCGCGATTGCAAAAGTGAGTACCTTCATCACTAATGAGTGCTCTCGACAACCAAATCTAGTAAAGATATTCTTTGCAAGAATTTCTTTACAACCTTGTGATCATTAGTTTGAGTAGCTATGGCCTCGACTCCACTTTGAAACATAATCCACACAGCATTTGGATATACTTATTACCACATGAGGATGGAAAGGGTCCCATAAAATCTATGCCCCATACATCGAAAACTTCGCATTCAAGAATGGGCTTAAGTGGCATTTCCATCCGACTACTCGCCGCCCGCCTCTCCGCACCTATCACAACCTTTACAAAAGGCTTCAGATCTTTAAACAGAGTCGGCCAAGAGAATCCAAATTTGAAGAATCTTTGCAACCGCCTTCGGTGTTCCATAGTGACCTCCGGTAGACCGCTATGGCATTGTTCTAAGATATCCCATTGATCATGCTCAGAACACACCTTCAAGCAACCCGCCTTTACTGCACTCAACAAATAAGGATCTTCCCATACGAGATATTTAAGATCGAAAAAGAACTTTTTCTTCTCCCGATACGCCATATCCTCTAAATGACCACTCGCTAAATAGTTGACGTAGTCGCGATACCACGGCCTAAACCGCTTCAAAGCTTCATCAATTGCTCACCGGAAAATCAATGCCTATATCATTGTGATTTTCTCAGCACCCTCATTTACTAAGCGAGATAAATGATCACCACAATATTCTCACTACCTTTCTTATCTTTAATCACAAGGTCAAACTCTTGTAGAATTAAAATCCATCTAAGTAACCTTGGTTTGGCATCCGCTTTATCCATAAGGTAGCGTAAAGTCGCATGATCTCGTCCAAACAACAACTTGAGATCCTAGAAGATAACTTCTAAACTTGTCAATGGCAAAACAACAAATAAGAATTCCTTCTCGCTTGTGGTGTAATTGCATTGAGCCGGGTTCAAGGTACGACTCGCATAATAAATGGGCCTCGAACCTTTATCAACTCTTTGACCTAAAACTGCGCTTTCACGGCGTAATTAGAGGCATCGCACATCAACTCGAAGGCTTGGTCCAAATAAAAGCACTAAAATAGGGCACTCGATAAGCTTATCTTTCAAACAATTGAAAGCTTCTTTGCACTTCGATCGAACAAGAAATCTACATCATCTTTCAAAAGATTTGATAAAGGCTTGGCAATCGTAGAAAAGTCTCTAATAAACCGCCGTAGGCCAACATGACCTAGAAAACCTCGCACTCTTTCACCGCCTTAGGGTACGCCATCTTTCAATGGCTTCAACCTTAGCCTTATCAACTTGAATACCAAAGATTGGACACCTTGTGTCCCAAAACGATTCCTTCATCAACTAGAAAATGGCATTTTTCCCGCTTAAGCACCGCATTTTTTCTCAACGCAACGCTGGAGTACCATATCTAGGTTCTCTAAAATTTCATCAAAACTATCGCCAGAGATCGAGAAGTCGCCCATGAAGACTTCCATGCATTTCTCAACAAGTCCATCAAAATGGCCAACATACACCGTTGAAAAGTCGCGGGTGCATTGCATAGACCGAATGGCATTCTACTTAAAAGCAAAAGTACCGTATGGACATGTAAACGTGGTCTTCTCTGGTCATTAGGGGTCGATGGCTATCCGAAGTAACCGAGTATCCATCGAGAAAACAATAATACTTGTGACCACTCGCCTTTCAATTAGTTGGTCAATGAAGGGGTAAGGGGAAGTGATCTTTTGCAGTGACTTCATTCAGTCTACGATAGTCGATACAGACTCTGTAGCCAGTCACGAGACGTAGGGCAACTTCCTCCCCTTTTTCATTCTTTTCAACCGTAATACCGCCCTTCTTTGGCACAACTTGAGTAGGGCTGACCCACTCGCTATCGGCGATTGCGTAGATGATTCCCATGTCAAGCCACTTTATAACCTCCTTCTTGACAACCTCTGCATATGCGATTCAGCCTTCTTCGAGGTTGTCTTACCTTTTAGCTCCTTCCTCCGCTCGATTTTATGCATGCATATGTCCGGGCCGATCCTCGGATATCACCCACTTGCCAACCGAACGCGAGGATGTTTTTCTTAAGCACTTCTATCACCGTGCTTCTTGCTCTTGGTCGAGTTTCAAGAAATGATCAAAGGCAATTTATCTCCATCCTTAAGAAAGATATACTTAAGGTGTTTTGGAAGCGGTTTAAGCTCTAAATCAAGAGGTGGTTGCTCAATACTAGACTTTAACGGGCCACCTTTCTCCTTATGAGCTTGAAGTGGTTGATAGTAGAACACCTCATCTTCCCGAGGCTCAACCCTGTAAAGGTATCGATCAAATCATCCATCGGAATCCTCCGGTCAACACTTGCTTCCTTTTTCTTGTGATCGATCATTTTTCTTAACTCTTCATCTTTAAGCTCTTCTCGCCAAATTTCTTCCCAATCATCTACTTCCCAATGAGTAGCTTCTCTCCAAAACTCTACCTCGTCCCAACTACCCATCGAGCTTCTTCTTCACCAGGGATGAAGTCTTCCTGACTCGCTTCTTTGAAATCATCGCTTGTTGTCGGGCATCTCCATGCTTCTAACTCAATAACAGCCCAGATGAGCGAGTGAAGATGACTCGCCAATGCCTACGGCTTGAAATGAATTAGAAGATGGTCCGCAATCACCGGATCCTCAATGTCCATGACTTCAAAAACACCTATCTCTCGTAAGCTCCATTGCATCTTCATAATAGGCATCTCCTCCGCCCTCATATATGGCTTCGACAAACGATATTTCATCAATTACGGCTCTTTCAGATGTGTCCTCGTGTGAAGGTGACAGATGTGTCACCGACTCTAAGAGTAACTGGCCCTTTCTTGCGTAAGTCGATGAGAGCGTTAAGTGTCTAAAAAGGTTCGGCCTAGAATTAGAGGCATCTCCTTATCGTGGATAGTCTAGAATAACCCAATCGGTAGGGAAGACTAAATGTTCAATTTGAAGGAGAACATTAGCTACACAACCGGCCGCAAAGATTTACTAGATTTGTCTACCATCCAAGAGAAATCGGGCGCTCTCGCATCCTTTATCTAACCCGAGCTTCTTGCATACATTTAATGGCATCACATTGATGGAGGCCCCCGAGTCGCATAAGACATTTTCGAATAAATGGCCTTCGATCTCACAGAGATTGAAGGTCCGCCAGTGGTCACCTCGCTTAATGTTAATTTTCTCAGTGAAACCATCGCGCAATCTTCGCAAAACACTTCTTCACCCATCCCCCTCAAGCTTTCTCTTACTCCCACTGCACTTTTTAAGATACTTAGTACATTTAGGCATTTCGCATAATACCTCACCTAAGGGCATACTCACTTTAGTGTCCTAAGTATCCTCCTCACCCCATCATACCGCTTGTCGTTAGCGAGGGCTTTCTTTCCTTTTGGTGGATAAGGAAGGGCTTTATCATTCTTCGTGGCTTGATTCTTTATCGCCTCATCCTCCTTATCCTTCCATCTCACAAACTTTTCTTCCTTTTTCTTAGTCGTGGTACACCTCTGACTTTCCTTTCTTTCCTCATCATCGTAATTATTTTCATCCTCCAAGAATTGTCACTAAGCTCCTCATCGCTGCTTTCTTCGGCATGTGGTTTCGATTTCCTCCCGAACTCATGGCGCCGTGAGGGGCTACTGCTTCCGACATCTTGCCGGGTCCAAATTTGCTTACCACTTCTCAACGTTACTTCATTCAACTCCTCTTCTTGCCCATACTCCCACCGAGGTGTAATGGCAAAGGCAAACATTCACATCGCCTTTCGGATTTCTCTCGGTATAACTCGGAAGTTTACCGTGAGGTCTCGCTTGCTTGCCGGGTCCGCCATCCGACCAACTTGTCTCTCAATTGCTTTAACACTAGTAGACGTAGTCTTCACCATGTCTACCACCATCATCGAATTTGTGTTGAGGGACACATGAGGTGGTATGATTATTGTTCTGAGTTTGATTCCACCCACCTTGAGGCCTTTGGGAGTTCTCGAATCGCCTTTGATAGTTCGAGTTGAAAGAATTCGAATTTGAAGGGCCAGTGGTAACTTGGCTTGATTGAAGTTTTGTCTTTGAAATCCCGAATAGTTCTCGCTTTGCTTGAAGTTTCGAAGGGTTGTTTTGATTATCCATTAAGTTTACTTCTTCCGCTATCTCCGCTCCTACCGCATTCTCAAGATCGTAAGGTCAGAGGCTCAAGATTGGCCACCGCTTGCTTATCAATTCCATCCGAGCAACCAACAGCTTGTGTATCGATTGCTTGCAAGACTTCTTTCTTAACAACATTGGTCTTCTTAGGAGTCGACTACATATTGTTCTTGGCGATGGTCTCACCCACTCAGAAAGCGCCTCATCACCTCCCCTAAGAAGGATCCATGAGCCGTGGAGTCAAGATAGTCTCTATTAGGTTGAGAGACTCTCTCAGAGAATAGCCCCAAAGAACTCATGTCTATCATATCCGTGATTGGGGCACTTCCTCATCAACAGATTTAATCTCTCCCAAGCTTTGCCAATAGCCTCATCCTCCAACCGCCAAACGTAGCTATTTCCGCTTCATTTCCATAATCTTGCCTGGTGAAACCCACTTAAGAGCGAAGGTTCTTTTGACATCATTCCATGTGTATGGAGGGAATGATGTGCTAACGATTTAAACCATCCGCTTGCTTCACCTTTCAAAGCAAAAGGAAATAGCTTTAACTTTACGATCTCGTAATCAACACCAGATAATGGCCTCGCTTCACGATTTGTACGAATGTGACAAGAAGTCGTGTGGATCTTCCCGAGCAAAGCATCCATGGAAAGAGCTATTTTGGACTAGTGCAACTACTACTCCATTTTTAAGGTCAAAGTTCACTCCCCCCATGTCGTGGACGAATAGGTCTATGTCCTCGAGAAAATCTTGATTAAGATATGGAGTGTAGGGTCCCGGTTCAACCGATTAAGCTGGTTTTGGCGGAATTGTTGAAGTTGTTGATTTATGCCAGCTTGCTGATTCTGCTGTTGCTGCAGAGCTTGCATTTGTTGAAGGAGTAAATTTAACTGAGCTTGGGGGTCAGGATTTGGAATTGGTGGATCTTGATCCGCCATTTTGTCCAAATCAGGGAGAAGCCTTCTTCTAAGGATAGATCGCTCGTGCTCGTGGATCAAAGATCGGTCCTTCTTACTTCTCGTTTGCATAAACCAGAAGAAAGGAAAAGGAAGAAATCAACCCTTTGGGGTTGATTAGAACAGGTTTAGAAAAGATTAGATGGTTTAGAGGGAGAAAAGAAAAGAGAAGAAAAGAGAAGAAAGAAAAGAAGTGATGATTGAACAGATCGAATCAAGGCCCAAAGTTAAGTGGACGTTGTTGTAATCGAACGCTGTTCAGCTTGAATGAACGCTCGCTCAGAGGATGTAATTGAGGTGGACGGGCGCCTGTTGTTGAACGCTGCTCAAATACGAAAACCTAAAAACTAAGGTTACCGTAAATTAAAAACGAGGTAAAAATAAAAGCGTAAAAGACTTATGAAAATAAAATCAAACAAATCTATAATTACGGAAACAGATCTAAGCTATATAAAAAAAAGTAAGGAAAATAATTGAAAGAAAATCAAATAAAATAAAACAAGAATAAATGTAATCCTAAAATTAAACGAAATCGAAAAAGAAACCTACCTATGAAAAAGTTTAAAAACAAGAAAAACACTAAGACGGTAAAAACGTGTTGAAACCTTCTAGGCCAAAATGGAGGGGAAAACAGTGGATTTTGACCTCGAAAACGCACTGAACGGCCTACGGCGGTTCACCACGCCGTCGGGGCGCCGAACGAAGCTCAATTGGGGTCCTGCTCCAAACGGACACTCGAGCCGAAAAGTTACGGCCAAAATACTACATCGTGCTAAAAGCGATCCTTTGACTCGTAAAATTGTCCTAAATAGAATCCGACAACCGTTACCGACTCCCGCAACGGCGCCAAAAACTTGTTCGGTAAAAACTAGTTTTATAATTTATAAACCGAAACACCCCAAGTATAAGGATCGTAGTATAGGGTGTTTACGGGTCGCCCTAAGGAGTGGAATGTTTATCGGATTCAAATATAATTATTCTATCAATTATGTCACAATTATCTATCTAAACTAAAACTAAGGTTGAAACTAACTAAAACCTAAACCTAAGAATTGAAACTAAAACAGAAATAAAAACAAGCGTAAAATAAGAAAACAAAACGGACGAACGCTCACTAAAGTGAACGAGCGCCTGAAAACTAAACCTAATGGACGAAGCGCCTCGCTATTGACGAGCGCCCGACTTACGAATCAAGCGTAAAATTGCGAAAAAACAAAGAGAAAACTAGGGTTTATAAAACTAAAACTTAAACTAAACTTAATCTAAACGATTTGATTAAAACAATTAAAGGAAAACACAAAGAAGGCGACTAGATTCCACCTATCAACCAACAATCCCAACTAGATGGTGATTAAAAAGACATAGTTTTTAGTAGTGATTTATTCACGAATTCAATTAAATATCTTCAACCAAATTCTAGGGTTTCGCTTTATCTTTTCAAACAAACTAAACATGCAATCAACACGAAAATCACGAGATTGTTTCAAACTCTTACTCAACTAAACATGCCTAATCTCTTATAACATGATTAGATGCATTACTTTGAATAAAAGAGAACTTAAATAAACATACTTTCATAAATTTATTCAAGCATAAATTAAACATAGATCGCTTCATCAAATCTTAATTCAATAAAACTTAAACAATACAAAACAGATCCAAAGTAATGAAAACTATGAAATAAACTCACTAAACATAAGCATCGAACTCTCTAGTTGGTTTGTGTTGTTGATAGGCTTCCTCCGTCGACTCACCGCAGCAAGGCTTTTAGCCAACAATCATGTTGAAGATGATTGTTGGGTTGAGAAGTTCATCTCTCGTGGAATTAGGGTTCGCCGCAGCTTTTTGGTGTAAAATTGCGATCTCAATTATGTGGTATCAATTAGGGTTAAGAGGTCAGCCGCTATATATATAGTTTTGAGTCGGTTAGGACTAAGTCGGCCTTGAACGCCTGTCTGGTCTTGTGGACGCCCGTCCGGTGGATTTGACTTTGCTCTAGACGTCCGTCCATGCCGCGCCCAAACTCTCAGTATGTGATTTCTCTCTGGACGCTCGCCCATGAAATCAAACGCCCGTCCAGCTGGACGGAATGCACGCCGCCGGGCCGGATCGCTTTGAGGTCGGATTTCATCATCTTTATCCAATTTCTTTGAGCCAATTCCAACTCTATCTTGAATAATTCGACTTGAGCTTCATTTATCCACTTATAGCACTCAAAATTAACACCTACATGATAAATAAACAATGCAAAAATGTAATAAAATCCAAATAATAATAATTCTATTAAATCAACACTTAAAATCATCAATTTTGCATACAACCCTCTTAAAATCATCTTTATTAAATAATTACACTTAAACCCTTAATTCTCATGTAAATTACGCAAATGTGGGAAAAATAATAATGAAATAAACCTTTAATAATCATATAAATATGGCCTTAACACCTAAGTATAATACTCTGTTGAGTTTGGTGTGAAAGTCGTGATCCGTGTTTGGTCGAGGCGGTGTCAACAGGTTGATCAACCTCTTTGGGGACAAAGCTGTTGAAGTCAAGGCTGCTGATTCTCAGCAGACTTGGGGAACACGTCTGCTGCATGGTTTTCCGTTTTGGTGAAGTTACTTCTGGGGTATTTTAGTCATTTACTTGGTTGACTGTTAAGGCGGTTAGGGTTTGATTCCCAAGGCTATGAATACCATCTGGAATTATTGTAACTTTTAACTTTCTCGTGATAATAAAATATCATCATTTGTTCGTGGAGTAGTCGGCACATTGCCGGAAACCACGTTAAACTTGTGTTCTTGTTTTTGTGTTTGTTTACTTGTTAATTGCTTATCTTTACTCACAATCACCATAATTCCTTGATCGATCCGTCATAACAGTGGTGTCATTAGCAGTGTCCCTATTTTAATTAATTTTACAATCACTTAGACACAACATAATTTTAAGTGTTTGATCGTGATGGATTTACATCATGATTACTGACGATACTATTACCCTTTAATTATACCAGCAAACTAACCGATCGATGGTTCATGAATCCTTTTTCTCCCGGTTAATAAACTAATTTTAGATTGTTATGTTCCGTTTCACATTCAAATTTACCAATTAAACAGTCATTTTACTACCCTAATCATGAATAAATTTATATATGTAATAACCTGAAACTTTAAATGAGGGTACTTTGGAATTTCAAGTCATTTTCATCTTCCAATGTCAAAGAATTAGGGTTATTTTCATTCTAATCATTTTTAATAGAAAATGATCAAATCTTTTTCGTTCTAAACTTAAATTTTCGTTCTATTTAGGCGATCCTTCATTTTCCATACCAAATCTTGAATCCACGTCGCATATTTCAGCCTTTAAAGGTAAAAATTATATAATCGAAGGAATATGTTAATTTTTACGAATCTTTATGTAATTTATGTAACTTAATTCAACAATTAATCACCATTGATCATGAATTTGAGTCTAGTGCATCACTGAGAGAATTTTGACAGAGGTTTCCAACGTAGTAAGGCTTCCTGGCTGTCTCGCTGCAAGCGTGTTGTTCCACCGGCTTGAAGGGAGGTGACAGAGGTCGGATCAACACCTCGCCACGTGTCATCTCCACAGTAACCTAACAGTAAAAAAGGGCAAGTAATAAACATCTTAAGAGCCAAGAGCCTCAAAGATCCGAACCAAACTCTGCTCGGACGCACCCTGACCTCGGCAGGTCGGCCGAGGCATAAATGAGCCCTCGCGGCTCGGCCTAAGTCTATCTTATAGTCAATCCCTTCGTGTTAAAACACAGACGAGAAACTTGCAGTTTGAGAAAGATTAAAACCAAAGCAATGCAAACATAAAATATGGCGGAAATTGATAAAAACACAGAAACAAAGAGAACACAGTGATTTAACGTGGTTTCCGGCGTTGTGTCGACAACACCACGGACAAAAAAAGAGATATTTTATCATGCACAAAGTTACAAGGATTTTCCCACACTTGTGAATGACACACATTGCATTGATTACAACACTGGTATTTATAGGCACAATTCCCTAACCCTAACCGCCATAAGATATTTGTCGGAATTGTCATAAATACCCTAGATGTGGACCCCAGCTCCAGCTGTTATCCACCAGATGAAACTCAGCTCAGACTGACTTTCCCAGACTTGTAACCAACTGCTCAGATGCGGAACTCAGCTATACTCATCAAAACTCAGCAAACCCAACTGACTGCTGACATCAGAAGAAACTCAGTTGCACTTCATCAAACTGACTTTCATAGAACTGAATATACTTTACTGAACCGACCATCATTCTCAGTCTCGCCACACGAGATTAGTCCCACCAGGTTTATTCATCGCTTTTAGAGATCAAGTCACTTTAATCGACAAATCTCCACTTTGACTTGAACTCTCATTCACGATCAATCGATTGCATAATCGGATGTACTTGTACGGATGCATTCGTCAATGACAGGATGTATGATCGCATGTAACTCGCTTAATACTAGCAAGAGTACTAGGTCAATCGTAGTATAGCAAGGGCGAGTCAAGGTCGATCCCAATAGACTATTATATAATAATGTTAAACACAACCACAATTCATAAGTCAACCGGATGGGTGGTCATTGACCAACAATAATAAACAGTAAATAAAAGAGATGCAAATAACCCATGGTCAATCATATATTGAAAAATGCATTAACCAAACTATGCATAACTAATCTCCCCTTAATCCGTACATGATCCGTGTATGTAATTAAGCTACGGGTGAAATCTCCTAAACTATCTACTTCCATTCTAAGGACAATAGACAATCTATATGCAACTAACCTCCTACGTTGGTTGTATAAGTTCATACGCAATAAGTTTTTTAGAGTTGTCGGCTCAAGACCGAAAACCTCCCTAAGCATCTATCGACTATGACTAGCACGTTCCTAGGGATCCATCAAGACTATGTCCTAATTAGCACTTCACTAACAGCCCTTCATGTTAATTTACGATGACATGCAATTAGGTAATCAGGCTAAAAACATGTAAATTAAATCTGCCGATCAACGTAGCTAACGCCGAACCACAGAATTAGGATTTACTAGGTATTCAGATCTAGCGATAAAGACTGTCGTAGATTTGAAGAGCGCAACCCATTATTCTACGTTTATATCAATGAATCGAATAATAAAGATTAAGGTTCATTTAATTAATTCATAGTTGATTAGATGCAAGCATAATCTATATCTATCACAATAACAATCATGAATCTAAGAAAAGAACTAAAACATTGGAATAGATCTTACCCATAATGAAGAACATATCTATCCGCGATCCTATCTCTCTTCGGTGATTCGAATCGATCCATGGTGATCGTAAACCAAGCACAATTCAATAATGAAAGACTCATG
This sequence comes from Gentiana macrophylla, assembly GCA_026214975.1. Taxonomy (NCBI): domain Eukaryota; kingdom Viridiplantae; phylum Streptophyta; class Magnoliopsida; order Gentianales; family Gentianaceae; genus Gentiana; species Gentiana macrophylla. The sequence continues at coordinate 91,600 of JAOBSW010000666.1, read as the reverse complement.
AATTATTTGCAAGAAAGAAACGAAGAAAATAAAATATGACTTTATTCACCAAAAGACTACATTGCATCAAGTTGATGAATAACTAATAGAATGGATGAATGAATGGAATACAAATTCGCAGCTCTGAATGGCCTTACATAAGTGTATAAACCGACTTAGGGTAAACCGAAACCGTGGAAGACAAGAAAACGCGTTTCTGGAAGATTCCGGGGCTCGATTAATCGGTGGTAACTCCCGATTAATCGAGGGTATTTTTGTCCTTTTTCTTCTACCAACTTAACTTGGAAGGTTCTGAAATACCCTAGGCTCAATCCTTTCATCAGCATCGGTATTTTGACCATAACCTGGTCTACGTAACTCTGTTTTGGGTGATTCAAAGTGTGTTGTAATCCTTGTTTCAAGCCCCACAACTTTCATGTAGAAGTAAAAGCCCAATTCGTCTTGTAAGGTTTAGGAAACTACGTTTCAAGATCACTGATGACGGTTACATTAGTCTATCCTACGACATCAATATTCTATCCATTATGAGCTAAAAATAGTTGTTTCGACCTATAAATATGAACCATTTACGTTGAATATCTTATGTCGGGTTCGTGAGTCGAGAAATCTGCACTCAGCGTTTATTTTCCCTGTTTCGATATTATTTCATGCGTTATTTGATGATTGTCAGGATACGAAATATTAGGCTGAGCATGATGGATGAATCTGGAGTGGACTGAACGAAAAGAATGGGCCTAGGGTATTCTAGAAGCATCCGAGTTAAGTCGGTTGAAGAAAAAGGACAAAAATGCCCTCGGTAACCCGAGGGGCGGTGCTGACTTACCGAGGGTCCAGAATCTTCCGAAACGCGTTTTCTTGGACGAGGGGTAGAACTAGATGTTCCTAAGTCGGTTTAGATAGCTATAAATAAGAGGCTTCACCTCAGAACTCAATGTACACAAATTATTCAAGGAAATTATGCAATAAAAGTTCTTTGTTCTTTATTTTATTTATTTTATGAGTTCTGGTCGGAGAGACGACGGAGTCGCCGCCTAGGGAGAGATCCGAAGGAGATCTATGCTCATCTTCGAGGGTATGATTTTCTGTCTTTTCCAAGATGTAGATCTATCGTTGTTCTATTCGATTAGTGTGGTTTAATTGCTTATTTAGTTTAATTATGTAGTAGTTAGATTATTTTACCCCATGTGTTATAGATCTGATTCGTTGGTGAAGAAATCATGAAATAGTGGTTGTGTTCTTCAGATCTGCGACGGTCTATATCGCTAGATCTGAATACCTAGTAAATTACTAATTCATTATAATCGGCGCCAGCTACGTTGATTGATAGATTTAATTTACATGTTAGTAGCCTGATCAACTATTTGCATGTCATCGTAAATTAACATGAAGGACCGCAAGTGAAGTGTTAATTAGGACATTATCTAGATGGACCTTAGGAACGTGCTGGTCAGTGTCGACAGCTGTCTAGGCGGGTTTGCGATATGTGGTAACACTTAATATCAGCAGCTTTAGTTCTTTATGCATATTGGCTATTACGGACCAATTAAGGAGGGTAGCTTGCGTATAGCTTGTCTACTGCCGTTGTCGGAGTAGATAGGGTAATGAGTTGTACCTATAGCTGAACAATGAATAAATTCACCAATGGGGAGGACTGTTGCATGTGTGGGGGGAATAACTAATTACTCATAATTGTACTAATACATTAGAAACTCTAGTTGCTTGGTTGAACTTGCATATTCTTGTTAGTTTGAGGCACCAATACTACTGTCTATATATTTAGTTGGTTGTAGACCGTTATCGTGACAACTCGATCTTCACAATTGGACATTCTTACGAGTCTCTGTGGGATTCGACCATGGCCAGTACTCTGCTACGATAGACCTAGTCCTATTGCTAGTAAGTGCTTTGCATGCGATATCAAGATTTTTGGCGCCGTTGCCGGGGACTCGTGTCAAGAATACCTTTTTATTTAAGATTGAGTTTGCTGTATATATTTGAGTCTGTTTAATCGAGTCTGTTTTATAGTCTGTTAATACTATAGTCGTATAGAGTCAGTCCTGTTAAAATCTGGAAAAAAAGATACAACCGGTTTACCGAGGGTTACCTCCGATAAACCGAGGGTCTCAATTACAGATTTCATTTCATTAATTAATTCATCGTCGTCGATGAGCGAGTCTATATTTTTGAGTCTGCCAGGTGAGTGTAGCAGCCTCTGAGGCAAGTAACTAACCTTTTATTTTCTTTTTGTGTCTTGTATTACGCTACACGTAGTTCAGCAGCCAAACTCGAGAGATTCATACCTGATATTGAAAAGATTTCTAGGCAAAAGTGAAAGGAAACTCGAGAGAGATCTGTTAGGCTGGCGGACGACAGGGTTTCGAACGAAGGAGATCACAGCGAGAGGGAAGAAGAGATACCACCTTTGAAAGATACTATGGCACAGAACGGACAGAACGGACAGAATGGAGCAGGAGTTGTGGTACGAGCAGATAGGAGAACTCTACAGAGTTATGAAATGCCTACGATTAAGCAATTCGTACCAGCAATTGTTCAGCCTGAGGATGCAGCTGAGGTATTTCACCCTAAACCGAATGTTATACAAATGGTGACCAATTACACTACTTTTCACGGAGTAATGAACGAAGATCCTAGTGTACACGTCACCAACTTTCTGGAAATAGTCAGCACGGTTAAGCCAGTAGGAGTACCAGGAGACAACATCAAGCTGAAATTGTTTCCATTCACTCTGAAAGACAAAGCGAAAATATGTTGTCTCTAGAACCAGGATCGATCCAGACTTGGAGCGATCTGTTGTAGAAATTTATGAATAAGTACTGCCCACCTGGGAAGTCACTACAGATGAGACAAGAAATCATGAACTTCTAGCAGAAACCCACTGAAACCTTTGAAGAGGCTTGGGAAAGATTCAAGGAAGCACAAAGGAGATGCCCTCATCATGACAAAACTTTTCCAGTACGAATGCATAGTTTTTATCACGGATTGCGGCCAATTGAACAAATGAGAGTTGATGCATCAAGCAACGGATGTTTTGCGTTGCAATTAGCTGAAGAAGCTGAAGAGAAATTGGAGCAGATTGTGCTTACAAGTCAATAGGGAACACATCAAGTTGAAACTGCCAAAGTAGCTGAAGGTGTATTTGGAGAAGATACTTCTCAAAAGATCTTATACTTGATAATGGCAATGAATGAGAAGATAGATGGCATGCAAGATCGCATAGCCAAGATTGAGAAAGTCCAAGATATAGAAGCAACCAACACTGAGGACGTGAACTATATAGGGAGGCAAGTAAATCCTTATGAGGGCAGATATCGCCCAGGTTCTCAAGACCACCCTGGTTTTAGAATGAGCGACCCTACTGGGGGTTTTCGACAAAGTGATTCAAACGGTGGAGAGAGGCCAAGACAAACTGGTGGATTCATGCCTCAATTCAACAAGTCCGGTGGTTGGGAAGTAGCCATGGATAAAATGAGCTCAACTGTGACCGACACGGTCAATCACCTTACGAAATCCATGACTGAGCTGAATACAAACTTCACCACATATTGTCAGAAGAATGATACCAGACTGACCAATGAAGAGGCATTAGTGCAGAATCTGTCGCACCAATTGGGACAGATTGCGGAACAAGTGTCAGCCCGTCCTCCAGGAGGATTGCCAAGTAATACATAGAAAAATCTGAAGGACGTGAATGCAATTATGACAAGAAGCGGAAAGGAGCTACCTGGACCAGTTATACCAACTATCCAGGTAGAATCAGAAAGCATTCAGCAGCAGAACGCCGTAGAATCTAGAGAAATAGAGGGGCCGGTAACCCGAGATACTTCTCCGGTAAACCGAGTCGATAATTCAAAGAGACAAGCCGGCAGAGCAAGCGCGATCGGCGGTAAGTCTTCATGAATCAGAACTATTAATCCTGCTACTTTACCCTATCCCCCTAGGAAGTATAAGCCGAATAATGATGATGCATGTTATAAAAAGTTTATAGAGATGTTTAAAAAGCTGCAAGTAAATATACCTTTGGTAGAAGCTCTGGCCGGAATGCCAGAGTATGCAAAATTCTTGAAAGAAGCCATCTCTACCAAAAGGAAATTGTTAGACCTGGAAACCATTTGCCTTAACGAGGAATGCTCGGCAATTTTGCAACGCAAACTTCCTCCTAAGTGTAAAGACCCTGGGAGCTTCCTCATACCATGCACAATTGGAGGAGTATGCTTGAACAAAGCATTATGTGATCTTGGAGCCAGTTTCAATCTGATGCCACTCTCCGTCTTTTATAAGTTAGGCATGAAGGTTGAATGAAACATCTATAAACCTTCAATTAGCAGATAGGTCTATGAATCAACGTTGTGGAGTGGTGGAGGATGTTTTGGTGAAAGTTGATAAGTTTGTATTCCCTGTAGATTTTGTGGTGCTAGAAATGGAAGCTAATCACGATGTTCCATTGATCTTAAGAAGACCTTTCCTAGCTACAAGAAAAACATTGATAGATGTTCATAATGGTGAGCTAATTCTGAGAGTGAATAAGGACAAAATAGTGTTCAATATGTTGAACTCAATGAGATATGCTAAGGATGAAGGAGAAGCATGCAACGTGCAAGATGCCATAGACGAGCTTGTTTTGGAGTTATATCAGCAGGTGGCACTAGACCCTGAAGTAGCAGAGACTTTGCTCCTGAAAGATAAGGAAAGTTATGAGGAAACCTGGCCGGGGTGTAGTGAAGGTCAAGTGCAATAAATAGAACCTATATCTTCTGTGGATTTAGGAGGAACCGTTCATAGACCTTCTTGGCACAAGTTCTTTGACTTACAATTGACTGGTAAGTTGTTAAGATCATCATTAGAAGAGCCACCAAGGAACTTAACCTTTGCCTTCTCACCTGAAGTACGTATACTTACAAGATGATACTCTCCCCTTATAATTTCAGCATCATTATCACCTTTAGAGGATGAGAAACTTTTAAGAGTACTGAGAGAGCATAAGAGAGCGTTTGGGTGGACGATTGCAGATATTAGAGGAATAAGCCCATCGGTGTGCATGCATAAGATCTCTGTGGACCCTGAAAAGAACACGGTAGCACAACCTCAAAGGAGGTTGATGCCATAACTGAAGGATGTTGTTAAGGAAGATATCATAAAAATGTTGGAGATGGGAATCATTTTCCCAATTGCAGACAGTGAGTGGGTAAGCCCGATTCATGTGGTGCCCAAGAAATGAGGATTAACTGTACAACCTAATAAGTTTGATGAGTTGATCCCTGTGAGATTAATTACTGGAAATCGAGTTTGCATTGACTTCAGGAAACTGAATGATGCAACTCGTAAAGATCATTTTCCCCTACCATTCAATGATCAGATGTTAGAAAGATTAAGCGGTCATGCGTTTTATTGTTTCTTATATGGATATTCTGGTTATTATCAGATCCATATTGCCCTCAAGGACCGAGAGAAAACAACTTTCACATGTCCCTATAGAACATTTGCGTACAATCGCATGCTCTTTGGGTTATGTAATGCACCAGCAACATTCCAAAGGTGCATGATGTCATTATTTGCGGATATGGTGGAAGATTTTCTAGAAATTTTTATGGATGATTTCTTTGTATTTGGAAATAGCTTTGATAAATTCTTGGACAATTTGAGTAAAGTGTTAAAGAGATGTGAAGAAACCAACCTTGTACTTAACTGGGAAAAATGTCATTTCATGGTTACAGAACGAATAGTGTTGGGACATAGGATTTCAAAGAAAGGAATGGAAGTTGATAGAGCAAAGATAGAGGTGATAGTGAAGTTACCCCCTCCAACGAACTTGAAGACGTTGCGAGCCTTTCTTGGTCACGCAGGATTTTATAGGAGGTTTATCAAGGACTTCTCTAAAGTTTCTAAACCATTGACGGAATTACTTGCAAAGGATGTACCTTTCGTATTTGGAGAAGAGTGCAAGAAAGCATTCAACACATTTAAGCAAATGCTTATAACCGCCCCAATTTTGGTAGAACCAGATTGGAATAAACCTTTTGAGCTTATGTGTGATGCAAGTGACATGGCAGTTGGAGCAGCCCTGGGACAAAGGGAGGATAAAATCTTTAAGCCTATCTATTATGCCAACCGTACCCTTAACAGTGCCCAGAGGAATTATACGACTACAGAGAAGGAACTCTTAGCTGTCATATTTGCATTCGACAAGTTTCGACCTTATCTGATAGGATCGAAAGTCACCGTATTCACTGACCATGCAGCTTTGAAATACATTCTAACCAAACAAGACTTCAAGCCGAGATTATTGAGATGGATTCTAATCTTACAAGAATTTGATGTGTAAATTAAAGATAAGAAAGGATCTGAGAACCAGGTGGATGATCACCTGTCAAGATTAACTTTGCTAGAAGAAGAGCAACCGACTAAGATCAGAGAAAGCTTTCTCGATGAACAACTGTTTTCCGGCTCAGTGGTCACTCGAGTTGAGTCTCAGACCCGATACCCTACATCAAGAATGGGCAAGGTATACCCCTAGTTTGCTAACATTGTCAATTATTTAGCAGGAAGGTACCTACCACCGGAGTTCACGAATGCGGATAAGAAGAAGTTCTTCACATACCTAAAGCATTATCATTGGGACGGTCCCTACCTATACAAATTGTGCCCTGATGCCATTCTTAGGAGATGCGTCCATGATGATGAGATTCCAAGTATTTTGCACATGTGTCATGCTAGAGAAGCTGGAGGTCACTATGGGCCCGACAAGACAGCAACCAAGGTATTGCAGTGTGGATTCTACTGGCCGACAATTCATAAATCTGCTTACGAGTTTACAAGATCCTGTCATTCCTATCAAATGACTGGCAACATTTTTTACGCGGAACGAGATGCCACTGCAGAGTATCTTGGAAGTGGAAGTATTCGATGTTTGGGGAATTGATTTCGTTGGGCCTTTCACATCGTCAGAATCAAATCGTTACATCCTGGTAGCAGTTGCTTATGTTTCCAAATGGGTGGAAGCAGTGGCTTCACCTACTAATGATACCAGGGTCGTCCTGAGATTTCATAAGAAAAACATTTTGACGAGGTTTGGTGTGCCAAGAGCCATAATTAGTGACGGTGGGAGTCATTTCTGTAATAGGTTGTTTGAGAAGTTGAAGATAAGATATGGGGTTAGACATAAGATTGCAACATCGTATCACCCCCAGACGAGTGGACATGTAGAAGTCACGAACTGTTGGACTTATTTCTTAGTTTTGATGATGAGTGCCATACTAGCTGTTATAGTGCAAAGGCAAAAAGATGTCTAGATAAAATGTATAGGTTTATTAGAGTTTGATTCATAAATAGGTTTGATCAAACAAGCATCTTTGTAAAAAAATTCACTGATCGCTTATCATCAGATGGGTCTCTAGTCGATAGGGTAGATAGGTCGATGGCGTGCAACTTTCTTGGCGATCAAGGCCGGTGAGGGTTCAAACTCGATAAATGAAGGCTAAGGGATCAAACTTAGTATTTAATGTCAAGGATATGGAATCGATATCTAGGCAAGTCTGTGATGACCTAAATTGATTACATATACCTTGTGTAGAAGGTCTAAGTTCCACAAGTTGGATGATGTTTGGAACTTAGTTATATTCAAAATGATGTAATCTAACTTCACAAATAAAAGTTGGATAAAAGGAATCAGCTGCATTATATTTTACGAGACAAAAATATGATATTCTCAGGTGATTGGTTTCTGACAGACTAATGAACTCGCTTGATATATGCCTCGATTAATTCAAGATTATTGAGAAGTTACATGGATAAGAACAGCCAACTACCTCTGACTTATCAAGCAAATCAAAGGCTGAGATTAAAAAGACGTTGGGATGATCCATATTTTTATCCATTGGATACAAGTCAAAGGGGTGGACAGATCGCCTTTGTCAAAAAGTAATCCCGATGATTGTCGATCCCATGAATAGTGACGAGAATGCAAAGTGAGGATGGGACAAATACATGGAGCGGTCACATTTGAATTTCAAATTCAAGTCACATGCATTCCTACCTATAAATAGAGGACTTTCAACTCAAGAAAGATGAGGATGAATTTTTGGAATAAACTTCAAGTGATAACATTAAGCTGAAAAACACCCTGCTGAACTTACTGAGCTTAAGGCTGCTGATCTAGTTATTTTCTTCAAGTGCATTACGTGTTTAAATTTGCATCAAGCATACACACTTGAAGGCGCAAAGTCTTGCGATTATATCATCCTAATCAAGTCTTTGCCAGAATGAATCATTTACTTGATTCATTCTTTATTTTATAAAGAACTCTCTTGAAGAACAGTGAAGCATCTGTTAGTGTGAAAGACTGTTGGTTTGTGGTGGAGCCAGTGAAGAGGCAATTCTACCCTTCAAGGACCAAGTGGAAGACTCGGGAGCGACAATCCTACTGCCTTAGTTTTCGGTTTGTGAAGCCATAGTTATTGGTGAAGGACAAGCAACCTAGGATTCTTTGTAACAGATAACTCAAAGATTACTAGTGAATTTCCTCCAACATCACAGAGAAGAGTGGACGTGCACGAGATTACATCACTGGAACCACTATAAAAATCTCTCTACTTACTCTCACGCATTTACTTTACGCACTTAGTCATTATTCATATCAACTCTCTTGAATCTAGCAATCGAATCACACACATACATTCTTGAGTATCTAATACTTAGTAACATATTTAACAACAAGTAACAAGGCTTAATTTTGATATTATTCCATTTGCACAAATTCAGCAAGAAGGCGAATCGGTAGACTAATGTTTATCGGCCAGGCTCTTGAGGTCTCGTGAGACTCTTCAAGTATCGTTGAGTCTTTGAAGTTTGCAATTTGTTAACTCCAAAGTTTTAAGTGTTAAGTTTATTCACCCCCCTAAACTTAACTAAAGCCTTTTCAAGGGACCAACACGAGCAGAGAGATTAAGAGAATCTTAGAGAAAACTGTGAATCCCACGAGGAAATATTGGTCTTTGAAATTAGATAACGCTCTGTGGGCATACAAAACATCGTATAGGACCACGATTGGGATGTCACCATATATGATAGTGTTTGGAAAAGCATGTCATTTACCAGTAGAACTCGAGCACCGAGCGCTGTGGAAGACGAGGTTTCTGAACATGGATGAGGATTTAGCCGGTGAAAAGAGAATGCTAGAGTTGAATAGATTGGAAGAGTTTAGACTTCAAGCGTATGAGAATGCAAGGATTTACAAGGAAAGAATGAAACGCTTGCATGATAAGAAGATTCTGAACCACACATTTCGAGTGGGAGATAGAGTGCTGGTGTACAATTCGCGTCTTTGTCTTTTTCCTGGAAAATTGAAGTCTAGATGTTATGGACCACATGAAGTCACGAACGTCTTCAATTCAGGTGCATGTGAAGTAAGAAATGAACGCTCTAGGCAAACTTTCACAGTTAACGGCCACAGGCTGAAAAATTACCGAGAGCACAATTATAACCCTGAATTGGATGTCTTTGTGTTAGAAGAGCCAGAATATGAATAAAGGAGCCCTATGAGTACAGTCGATCTGACGACTATAAACTCAGAACTATTTCTAAACCCTTATTTATGTGGTTAGGGATATATGTGGTTTTTTCCTTCACGATTCTCATGTGATACCCTGGTAAAAGTTTTCGCATCTTGCTTAGGCCAATGACAGAATAGAGTGTCTTAAACTATTTTTGCGTATTCCTCTAGTATGCACAATTACCGCCACCTTATTTTACTGTTGCCCTTTGCATGTTACTCACAGTTTTTGAAAGAATTTTGGAAAGCAGGTATAAACTTGGAAGAGGAATAACATAGGAGCTAATGATTCTGCTCCCGGATTCGTTTTAATTCAGCCAACATTTCCAGAGCTAAGTACTTTTTCTTCTCTTTATTATTAGTCATTGGGGACTATGTCTATAATAAGTGAGGGGTAAGGCATCTTAGCTGGGTAATCGAAAAAGGGAATATTTTTTAAAATTTAACACTGTTTTTAGCTTGCTATTTGCACATTTTTCGAGTAAGGAATCGGTAGAAAAGGAGCCCAAGTTCAATTTGAAGTGAGCTATAACATATTCAATTTAGTATGGAAGAATGAGCATATATTATGTTGCGTGAAGTAGTAACTTATTAATTATTATTCTATCATTGCAATCAATATTTGAGCACATAATCTGAGTGAGAAATGTTTAATATTAGATGATGAGTTGTTATAACCGGGAATCATTATTTGTCTGTCTATATACTTTACCAACTTGTTGTAAGACAAGGGAAGCAACTTGGATGACGAAAGGCAACCGGGACAACGGACTTGTGAGAGAGAGAAAAAAGTGAGGAAATCTGCCAAGAAAAAATATATTTAGAAAAAAAGAAAGAAAAGAAAAAAATAAAAAAAATGCAATAAAGACAGTGAGGGAAGCGAACTCGTGTAAAAAGGGCACGTCCCCGAGTCCGCCCGAACCAATATCGGTACCATGTTGTGTAACCAAGTCTGAAGGCAAGATGAGCGAGTGTATGTGCAAGCAAGTTAAGATTGTGGGGTGAATACAACTTGATTCTCTTCACGAACACACTATCACAACTGATTCATCACACGACACATTGATGCATGATAAGTAGTGATTAATGGGGAGCTTATGGATGGTGGCCTGATATGTGTTTCTGCCGGAAATATTTATTGAATGTGTGATAGTTAATGGGGATTGTTCTTGGAGGAACAATCCGCCTTGATACTTTGCTCGCGGACGAGCAGAAGGCTAGTGGGGGGGTAGTTGATGTCGGTTAAAATAGTGTATTCTACGGCATCAATATTCTATCCATTATGAGCTAAAAATAGTTGTTTCGACCTATAAATATGAACCATTTACGTTGAATATCATATATCGGGTTCGTGAGTCGAGAAATCTGCACTTAGCGTTTATTTTCCCCATTTCGATATTATTTCGTGCGTTATTTGATGATTTTCAGGATACGAAATATTGGGCTGAGTATGATGGACGAATCTGGAGTAGACTGAATGAAAAGAAAGGGCCTAGGGTATTCTAGAAGCATCCGAGTTAAGTCGGTTGAAGAAAATAGACAAAAATGCCCTCGTTAACCCGAGGGGCTGTGCCGACTTACCGAGGGTCCAGAATCTTCCGAAACACGTTTTCTTGGATGAGGGGTAGAACTAGATGTTCCTAAGTCGGTTTAGATAGCTCTAAATAAGAGGCTTCGCCTCAGAACTCAATGTACTCAAATTATTCAAGGAAATTATGCAATAAAAGTTCTTTGTTCTTTATTTTATTTATTTTATGAGTTCTGGTCGGGGAGACGACGGAGTCGCCGCCTAGGGAGAGATCCGAAGGAGATCTATGCTCGTCTTCGAGGGTATGATTTTCTGTCTTTTCCAAGATGTAGATCTATCGTTGTTCTATACGATTAGTATGGTTTAATTGCTTATTTAGTTCAATTATGTAGTAGTTAGTTTATTTTACCCCATGTGTTATAGATCTGATTCGTTGGTGAAGAAATCATGAAATAGTGGTTGCGTTCTTCAGATCTGCGACGGTCTATATCGCTAGATCTGAATACCTAGTAAATTACTAATTCATGATAATCGGCGCTAGTTACGTTGATCGATTGATTTAATTTACATATTAGTAGCCTGATCAACTATTTGCATGTCATCGTAAATTAACATGAAGGACCGCAAGTGAAGTGTTAATTAGGACATTATCTAGATGGACCCTAGGAACGTGCTGGTCAGTCTCGACAGCTGTCTAGGCAGGTTTGCGGTATGAGGTAACACTCAATATCGGAAGCTCTAGTTCTTTATGCGTATGGGCTATTACGGACCAATTAAGGAGGGTAGCTTGCGTATAGATTGTCTACTGCCGTTGTCGGAGTAGATAGGGTTAGGAGTTGTACCCGTAGCTGAACAATGAATAAATTCACCAATGGGGAGGACTATTGCATTTGTGGGTGGAATAACTAATTACTAATAATTGAACTAATAAATTAGAAACTCTAGTTGCTTAGTTGAACTTGCATATTCTTGTTAGTTTGATGCACCAATACTACTGTCTATATATTTTGTTGGTCGTAGACCGTTATCGTGACAACTCGATCTTGACAATTGGACGTTCTTACGAGTTTCTGTGGGATTCGACCTTGACTCGCCAGTACTCTGCTACGATAGACCTAGTCCTATTGCTAGTAAGTGCTTTGCACGCGATATCAATCACCAATCAGATTCTCGGGTCCAATTTCCACTCTATACACTTCAACCTTCAGCTTGATTCACTTCTTTATCAATTGAATTTCATGTTCTGCCCAAATGATTCTCCAAACACTCGTTCATCTGTCAATAAAACCATAGCACACAAAGTAGCTTCTATTTCTAACAAATAACGCATAAAATACATGGTTAATATGCATAATACCAATTTAGTCACCTCGGACGTGGCTTAATCACATTTAGCTAATTAACCCATGATTTCATACATATTATCCCCATTGAGAACACAAATCCGGGGTAAGTTGATAGTAAAATATGATACCAAGTTGACCGTCATCAATATACTTGTACCAGGCTTCTCCATAGAATCCACTCAGACTGATCTGCCCTCAGCTGAGTATCCAGTTTCCAGTTTATAAGCTTTGAATATTCAGCAAGTCTAGACACAACTGAAACTTGCTCTGCTGAACTGGTTTGGTAAACATATCATCAAGATTATCCTTGGTGCCGATCTTCTTCACTACAACCCTCTTCTCATTTCTAAGAAAATGATACCTCACATCAATATGCTTGGTTCTCTCATGATGAACCTGGTCCTTAGCTAGACAAATTGCACTCAAATTGTCACAATAAATCTCAGCTTGATCTTGATGTAGCCCCAAATCACTGACTAGTCCCTTCAACCAGATACCCTCCTTGGCTGCTTTAGTAAGAGCCATATACTCAGCTTCAGTAGTTGATAAAGTCACTGTTGCCTGAAGAGTTGCTTTCCAGCAGACAACTGGATTCCTCAATGTGAAAACATAACCAGTCATTGATTTTCTACTGTCCACATCACCTGCATAATCAGCATCACAGTATCCTGTGATCAGTTCTTGAGTATCACCTCCATAAATGAGACCAACATCAGTTGTACCTCTAAGGTACCTGAACATTCTTTTCACAGCTTTCCAGTGTTCCTTTCCAGGTTGAGCCATAAACCCGCTGACAACACAGACTGCCCGAGCCAGATCATGCCTAGTGCACCCCATGGCATACATCAGAATGCCAACTGCACTAGCATATGGAACTCTTGACATGTACTCCTTCTCCTCTGCTGATTGTGAAGCAAAAATTTACAAATGAATATTTGATCCCACAGGAGTATCTATTGGCTTTGCAGCTGACATGCCAAACTTTGACAAAATATTATGTATATAGCCTGCTGAGATAAAAACAGTTTCTTCTGAATTCTATCTCTCCATATCTCCATCCCCAAGTTTTTCTTGGCTGCACCGAAATCTTTCATTTCAAACTCTGCACTGAGAAGGTCTTTTAGTAACTGAACATCAGACTTCTTTCCTGCAGCTATCATCATGTCATCCACATATAACATAAGATAAATATATGATCCATCTTTCAACTGACATTTGTAAACACAACAATCATAAGGACTTCTGTTGTAACCCAAGTGGATCATATAATTGTCAAACCCTTATACCACTATCTAGGAGCCTGCTTCAGTCCATGTAAGGACTTCTTTAACTCGCACACAAAATCTTCCTTGCGGAACTTGGAATCCTTCTGGCTGATTCATGTATATCTCTTTATCTACCTCACAATATAAAAAAGCTGTCTTCACATCTAACTGCTCAAGTTCTAAGTCTTGTTATGCCACCATTGCTAGTAACACTCTGATTGAAGTATGTCTGACTACTGGTGAGAATATCTCATCAAAGTCCACGCCTTCTTTCTGACTGAACCCTCTTGCAACCAAACATGCCTTATACTTAACTCATTATGCCTCAGTTATCCCTTCCTTCTTCTTGAAGATCCATTTGCAAGTAACAACTCTCATTCTAGCTAGATGTTTAACTAGATCCCAAGTCTTATTTTTCAGTAATGACCCTATTTCATATCTCATGGCAGCAAGCCATTGAGATGCTTCAGAACATGTCACTGCTTCCCTGTAAGTAGAAGGTTCAAAACCATCCACTTCTTCTACAACTTGAAGTGCGTATCCAGCTAAATCATCAAAACCATACCTCTTAGGAAGTACCCCAACATTGGATCATCTGGCTTTGTTGACAGCTATACTCTGCTGACCCATGTTCTCAGTTTGATGCTCAACTGACATTTGCTCACCGATCGGCTTGGACTCGATTACGGTTCGACAACGGATCGAGATGAAAACTGACTTGGATCAGTTGATTGTTGCATTTCAACTGACTCCACCAGAAGCTCCACCTTACTGTCAGTTTTCTCAGTTTCAACATAGGTTTCAGTTTCAATAGTCCCTCTCACTGATGAACTGAGCATAGAATTTTCATCAAAACTGTATCTTTGTTGAGACTTACTCTATTTTTTTGTTAATGATCAAATTCTATAACCCTTAACTCCATCACCATACCCTACAAACACTCTTTTCTTGGCTCTTGGTACCAGTTTCCCTTCACTGACATGATAGTAAACTGTGCTTCCACATACCCTTAGAACCGAGTAATCATCAGGCTTTCCTGACCATATCTCAATTGGTGTTTTGAGACTGATCCCTATGTGAGGACTCCTGTTGATTAAGTAACAAGCAGTGCTTACAAGCTCTGCCCAAAATCTTCTTGACAAACCAACATGAGAGAGCATGCATCTTGTTCTCTCCAGAAGAGTTTGATTTAGCCTTTAAGCTACCCCATTCTGCTGAGGAGTATTCCTAACTGTATGATGTCTGGAAATACCCTCATTTCTGCAAAACTCATCACACTCAGTCCAGCAGAATTCGAGACCATCATCTGTACGTAGCCTCTTGATCTTATTTTCCAACTGATTTTCAACTAAAGCCTTCCATTGCATGAAGCTCTTGAATGCCTCGCTTTTGTGCTACATCATCACCACCCAAGTCATCCTTGAATAGTCATCTATGAATGACACAAAATATCTGTGACTGTTGTGGATTTTTGTAAACGAAACAAAAAGACAAGAAATAAAAATCCGGTTAGTCGCTCCAAGTGCAAAGCTTGTAGTAAAGCGGTTATTCCGGGTCGATCCCACGAGGAACGTGAGGTTGAATGTGTTTTTTTTAGTTTAAGCTAAACGTGTCACGAATTAACAATTTAAGGTTTATCAAATAATGGGGAGAAAGGCAGACGAACAGGGATCCACAATTCAAGATAGCGGTAAAAGCTTCTAACTTCCTACGCATGCAAATTACTAAAGGCCAAGATTAACCTATACCCAACGCAAATTACTAATTTCTTAGATAATTTGTTCATCAACTTTTATCAAAGATTGATTATTTAAGCACGATAGGCACAAACTCTTTCGAATCTATTATCTAGGTTAACAATTTGATAACTTTCGTTTTTAGACAAATCGATTAAACTGATTACTATTGCGGTGATCTAGAATTCATTCAACTATCGTCGAACAATTATCACAGGCTTTATCTATCGATATGAAGCACGAAATAAACGCAATAAAAATCTGACCTTTATTGATTGCAAAACGTAGGAAATAAGAAAACCAAACACCTCTTGAATTGCTTCACCCGTTCGTCCAACCCGGAAGTTTAGTTACTCATAATAGTCTTGAAATCAATAAATCATTTTGATTGCATAATAAAAGAAACAAAAAGAAAGAACGAACTGCTACTGTTTATAAGATGAATTTTCGACTCTCTCAATGTCACTATGTGTATCTCTCTCTGTCTGCTAGGTTTTGGGGTGCTGCTGCTTAAATAGGTGAATAAGTCGGCTAGGTCATAAGCTAGGTCGGTTGTGCTTCAGTCGGCCGTGGACGCCCGTCCATTCTTCTGAACGCTCGTCCGGCATGTTTTGAACTTTGAGTCGAGCCGAATCTTCTTCAGACGCCCGTCTGATCTAGCGTCCAAACTTGCTTCCAAACTTGCTGAATGTAAAATAACCTCCTGGACGTTCGTCCATTCGATCAAACGCCCGTCTACTGGACGGAACCTGAACGCCAGTCCAATATGACTGAATTCGATTTCTTGACCTCTATCTCTTTTTCTCCATCTTTATCCTTCTTTTCTCATCTCTATCTTGATTTAGCCCGAATTATATCAACATTGATCATCAATGTAGCCTCCAACATGTATCTACATCATATCAAAAATACCGCAAAGCGTAACATAATTCCAATAACCATAAAATCATAATTAAAACATATAAATTCACCAACGTTGCGATTAACTCATTAAAAATGTCATTCGCTCAATATTCCATTTAAACATGTGATTTCCATGCGATTAATACGAATGTCGGAGAAAACATTATAAAATATAACGTTATAAAGCACGTAAATTCACCCTTAACAACTCCCCCACACTTAAACCTTGCTCGTCCCGAGCAAAACAAAACAAGATAAAGGCTCGGAAAGAGTATAGG
Source organism: Gentiana macrophylla (assembly GCA_026214975.1). NCBI lineage: Eukaryota > Viridiplantae > Streptophyta > Magnoliopsida > Gentianales > Gentianaceae > Gentiana > Gentiana macrophylla. The sequence goes on along the minus strand of JAOBSW010000666.1, from coordinate 74,979 downwards.
CACCTCAACACATATACCACATAGTCAATAAATTAGAATTTCACCATCGTGTGTGTGCATAGCCATAGAAAACTTCCACTAAATCCAAACTTGAGGAATCTCAAAGTAAAACTAGCTAAAACCCCCTCGTAGAATAGTAATAAATGACACTCATAAGGTGTACCTACAAAGCGTGACATATCCCGAGAAGAATGATCGAATGAATCTAGGGCCTTTCTCGAAATACTCGAGAGGGATAATCCTACAACATATCTGTCGGTTTCTCTTTGGGGATAAGATTAACGAAAACTAAGCCTTATATTCAATTCATAACAATATCTTAGTTGATTCGACTTATTCACTTTAAACACACATTAGAAGAAGCTATTGCCCTCATAGCAGAATAGGACATTTCGAGATAATACCCTACCTTACTCCAATCATAAGGCAGCTTTTCTAACTGTCGTGAGCTCTTAGTCATCATGGTGGAATAGGACATACGTGGTACACCCTACCGCACTCAAATCAATGACTAGCTTTCGACACACATGATAGATTCATTTAATTATTCAACTCCTCATTTGACATTAGTTCCGTGTTACTTATCACATTCAAACTTCTAGATATTCACAGTATAACATACTTCGGTACTAAATACAAACTATCATAAGTCTCACGATATATACGTAGCACTAAGCACATGACTTACAAGATAATCAAAAATCACTAATCCAAAATGGGGTATAGCTTTATAAAACAGCTCATCGTCACTATGGCTCGTGAAAAGTAGTGTCAGGTGAAACAACTAACTTATCAAGTACATGAAATATCGCATAGATGACTATAAAAACAACGAACTTCAAATTGAACTGCCTACTCGGGACAAAACAAAAACAAAGGTGTCGGAAAATTTTGAAAATTTTACTCTTATTTCGCATAGAACCACAATCTGACGTACTAAAACAACGTGTACACATAATTTATTCAAATCGAACTATCCCCCTCCCCCACACTTAAAAATGCAACATGTCCTCATGTTGTGCAGAAAGTAAAAGGATAAGAAACTTAGCCATATGCGCGTAGAAAATCGAGAAGTCGGTCAGGCCGGAGCATGAAAGGGCCAACGCTCGCAAAAAGCGTGGAAAAAAAAACGTCCAAACGTAACTCAACGATCACTCGACAAAAACCACCTCTGCAACACTCGAGAAAACAGAAAACTTGGGGGGGAACGGGGTATAATATGGCGATAGAGATAATAAATCAAAACGGACGGATGAAAAAGAAGGACCATCAAATAAATACGTCAACGAAGTCAAAGAAAAGAGTGCGAGAGGGCCTTATGGCTTACATGACCATCAAAATATATGCCAATGATAAACAACAGTAGCGTAAAACTAGAAACACCGTGAAAAGTGACCACAAGTAAAGTAGCAAATCCATAGGTACAACCAAATCGAATGAAATGTGTCAACAAGTGCAACAACCAGAAAGATGTAAAGCAAATAAAAACTCAAGGTAGCCCCGGAGTCGGCTCAGCAACAGGAACATCTGCAGTGTCAACAGTAGGGGCATCAACCGGAGAAAGATATGTGGAAGGGACACCAGCTGTAGATGCCGTCTGTGTAGGCCCAGGCTGCGTAGTAGAAGCAGTAGCAGGGTCTACCGGGGGCTCATCCTCCTCATCGTCAGACGACTCGGGCTTCTCCTCCATCTTGACCACCTCAGCTATCACCCGCTCTATCTGCTCGGAGAAGACATAATCCATATTACTTGCACCGAATATATCCATGATCTCTCGGTTGCCGTCCATCAACAATACACTCCAAAACCGACAAAATATTATCTTGGCCATCCCGTATGTCACTCAGCATCGCCCTCAAACTATGAGCCATACTATGCCGAGTAATCTCGGAAAAAGATAACCCAGAAAGAACTGAGGCTCGAGGCGGTGTCGAAGTGGAACCAGGCTCAGTAACGGGAATAGCCTCAGACTCAACCGTAGACGGAGCTTTCTCTCTCTGAATACCTCTCGGGTTCTTAGGCCTATGATCCTGCTTATACTCCGGCACTCCGGCATCCTTGCATATCTGATGAATCAAATGTGGGACAATCAAACTCCGATTGTAATTCTTCTGACTGAACACCAACTCATCATAAATTGCTTGGCCAACATCGACATTTAACTTGAAAACCAAAGCATACAACATTCCAAGGTCGCCTATGTGAAAGTGTGTCAAATTATTCTTCGGCAATAAACGGCTCTGGATGAAACGGCAATAGACTCTCCAATCTTCAGACCACGCCGTAGTAACAATCTCCTTACGGTCCCCACCCGGCCTGAGCGTCCAAGCAACATCGGGGCAAACTTTCAATCTCAATTCCTCCAAGGGATCCTGTCCCGAATCCTGCCTTCTCTTAATTTCCTCCTTATAATCCAACCCTTCAAACGCTGCCAACCCATATTTTGCCTTAAAAACTCGTGGGGAAATGGGAACCTTAACACCTCGAACCAACACAACCCCCGTTTTCAAGTCGGTTTCCGAAAAATTAGCGTAAAACTCCCTAACCAACGAATCATTAACTGGGGCAGTCGGGATCTTCATCAATGCATCCCATTCCCTATCTTTCAACAACTTCACAAAAACGGGATCCACTTTTGTCTCTATTACCGCCCGCTCAACCAACATATTCCGAGCGAAATAGTGTTTGGTATAGGCCTCATGTGCTTTAGAGTTGACAAACCGACGAGGCATAGGGATAGGCACAGCTGGTCTCACTTTCTTTCGGGGTTCCTCGGTCCTAGGTTCATTGGCATCCTCCCTAGCAACCTCTTCAGCAGTTGCACCTCTAGACGGCTCACCACTTCGGGCATTCTTAGTAGACCGTGCCAGGGCACATCCAAATCGATTTGAGACTCCGAGGTGGACTCGTCTCTCAAATCGACTCTAGCTTGTCTTTGTGATGTCCTGTAGGGTTGCTCTCGATCACTACGCCCTATTTGGATCAACTAAGGAGGGTCCAACTCTTTCGCTTTTACCACTCTCCTAGCCACACCCTTACCAAACCGCTTCGAACGTCCTTCACCCGCACCATGATTGAAACTAAAAGCGATTCAAGGCATAACAAAGGGCACCCGTTTAACATCCAAATCGGGATTTCGGATCAACAATATCAACCCATCCACCACAACCATCATCACCATATCATCACAACACCAAAACAGGGAAGAAAAAGCAACAAAATGAGATGAATTTCAAGAAAATGAGCCGACCAAGATCGAACTCACAAAAACGTGAACAAAATCGAGAAAAGTTGTTACTAACTTACCGAGTGAGATGAGTAGATGCTGATCGAGTTGAAAATCAATCCAAACAACACCAAACTAGGCTCCAAAATTGAATTTTTCCTCTGAAAAGTCGGACGTGAATGGGGCCTGATTCTCCAAAAATACCGTGTGTTGGAGGATTTGGTTGTGAGAATCAAAGAGAGGGGGTGAAAAGCGGCCTATAGCACTTTGAATCGCTAAAAAAGGTTTAGAATTGATGATTTTAGGGCAAAAGGGAGGGGAGAGGCCGGTTTTCGGTTTTGAAAAATCTGAAAAGTGAGGGCTCAATCGACGAAGGGGTATATATAGACAGAGGTTGGACGCTCGTCCAACTCAGCGGACGGGCGTCCACTGGGAAATCGGATGAAGCTGACGGGCGGGCGTCGCTTTAGTGGACGTTCGTCCGAGTTTTTTAAATCACATACGAGATTGGAGGAAAATGTCGACGGGCGTCCAGATTAGTGGGCGTTAAATCTAAAGAGTAGTCATGACGGACGGGCGTCCATAATGATGGACGGGCGTCCAAAGAAGGCTTAAATGCAAAAATCAAACAACTCAAATTAAAAAAAAAAGTGCATTTTCTTATTAACTTAATTAAGGCTTTAAAAGAAAAAAAAATACAACTATAAATCATCGAGTACAAACAAAGCGAAAATAGATTAGAAGCGGTGGGTTGCCTCCCACCCGGGCGCTTTCATTTTACGTCGGGGCTCGATGGAGACAAAACTAACCAATAGGTCACTGGTCTGCGTAGATCTCGTCCCAGTCCACTATACGAATGAGACGTCGAAGCATGTCGATAGCCGGAGGAAAATCGTACTCATCCTGCAAACACCAATCCTCACCAGCTACCTCAAGACCTCTCGAAATGCTCGATCCATGACACGAGTGCCAAATCCGTCGACCGCAGGATCATTAAGTATCTTGTACGGACGTCTTATGGCCTCCTGCAACTCCTCAGTCGTGAAATCGCTGCCTCCCGAACAAGGTGGAACAATGATAACGTACGTGATGGTCTTCACCTGAGTACTAATATCAAAATCTACATGAAGAATTATAGTGCCTCCTGGTCCCTCATCTACTGTGATCAGCGGGATCCGACTAATGAGTGGAAACTCCTCAGGGCAAACTCCGTAAAGATCCATAACTAGACAGCAACTACTGACAGATAGAAACATAAAAGCTTAGTAAAACTAACTAAAATAACATACGAAAGCAAAAAGAACTAAGAAAAACTAAAACAAGATTGGATGTCTAGGATGCCCCCTAGTGGCGCTTTTGGTTTATGTCGTTAGCTCGACATTCAATTCAGGTCTAACCCGGGTCGGGCCACTTTGGCTTTTTGCCGGTCATCTCAGCAACAGAATTCTTAACATAATTAGGTCTACAAAAACAGCAGTGCAGACTCGGGATTCGACCTAACCATTTTTCCCAGGCCTGCTTGATCTTCTGTCTGACTGGGGATCTCTTCCGTACTTTATGCTTCTTCAAATCCACTTCCTTCCAATATTGTTCCATGTCCCAGCTGTTAGGTGTGATGCCCGAAAGACAATTTTGTAATTGTTTTATTTAATAAATGAAATGATATTATTATTCATATTTATTATTCTCATAATCACCGATGTGACAATAGTATTTACACTACTGAAAAACCCTAAAGTATATCGTTTATGTAATCACTTAACTCAAAGTGTATGGTATATACACGGGAGGATTGAGTTAGTGAAGATGTACTTAAAATACAATTAGCCCGTAGTGAAGTTAATCGAGAGTATCGGGTCTCTCCTTTAACGTGCTATTAATGTGCCCATAACACAATAGGTGTGATTGTCTTATCTGGACTTTCATTAAGAGAACCTAATGGGGCATTTATATATGATAGATATATCATATAGGGTTGGACCGATTTGATTAGAGTTCACGATATAATTCCGTAATCGAGAAGTCTTGTCGAATCAATGGATGATCATATTTATGGATATATCTTAATCCTGAGAGGTGATCTCGATCAACTGCTTGAATCGATTATGAAGTTTGACTTGACGGTTAAGGATTACACCGAGTCAGTGGTCCGAATTACCCCATCTTGGCATTGTCTTGGATTGAGTGAGTAGTCGTGTTATCACAGATCACGAATCCATTCCTTCCATTTATGGAAGTAGATGAGACGATTCCTTTATTTGTTAATCCTAGAAACCGATCGATCCATGGAGTTCATATTACACCGATTAGCTACCGGTGAGTTGTATGAATTAATTGATCACTAGGGGTTAATGGTAAATAAGGATAAGAGGTTCTAGAAAGGGTTAACGGTAACTTCCCGATTTAGAATGAAATAAGTCTATGGAGGATTAATCCATATGTAATGATTATATCAATGGGCGCTTATTATTATTCTCGTGAGAGATAAATATAATCTCATAATCGGAGGAGTGCAGTCACGGGATTATGGTGGCATATTCTTGTGATTGATTTATCGAATATAATTATTCTGTTTGTAAGATAATTATTTATTTGATTTATCGGAGCCGCTGATTATTAGTCCATGGTCCCCGACGTGCCTCCTAATATAGCATAGCTATTCTCGGACGTCGAATCCTAATAATATTAATTTAGTTCTTGTTGGACTTTATTAAAACGATATGTGAATTAATTGTTTAGTGGACTATTAAATTAGTTGGGCTAAATAATTAAAATAATTGGAAAAGACATTTTCCTAATCTTGGCAATTAATGTGTATGGCAAAATCATCAAAGTGACTAGGTCACAAAGTGATTCACGTCCATGACATTTTTATGGAAACAAGAATTGTTTTCCTTGTGTATTAATAAGACATGTGCATAAAATATTTATTGGATAAATATTTATGGTAATAAATAAAGATAAAAATATTCTTGATTGGTTCTTGAATATTTAGGAATTATTTTTATTTATAGGATTTATTAATAATTGATTATGTATTAATTATTAAATCCTTGGGGCTTAAGCTTGACTCTCCTATATAAAGAGAGCTCTCCCAAGCTTAAGGACACACATAAATTTCGACTTCTCTTAGAGAGAAGGAGAAAATTTTCGGCCAAGGGGAATATGGGGAAAATCTTGGAGATTTTTCCGGGTAGCATATCGGAAGGATTCGAGACGAGGATTTCCTTCCACCGGGAGTTGCTTGGATCACACGTACGGAAGATCGTGGTGCTCTTCACACCTTCGTTCGTTCTTTCTATTGCGGTTCTTCGACTTGGATTTTGAGATCCAAGAGGTATGTTCTACAACCCCCTTGTAGATGTAGATCTAGTTATTTTATTACGTGTATTTTATAGATCTAGATCCTTAAAATCGCTTCCGCTGCGGATGATATTACTAACACCAGCTTCCGGCAAAAACTTCAGCTGGTGATTCAGTACTATCATCGAGAGAATAGATGCAGGGAGAACTCATCGCAATCATCGACTCCTGAAGTGATACAACTTAACAAATCAAGGAATTTAACTACCTCGGGTGATTCCTTCGGTTGGCCAATGTAGTGTTTGCATCGTTGACCATTGACCTTGAAAGGCTGATCACCAATCCCCCTAAGTTCCAAAACGCCGCTAGGAAAGACAGACAGGACCTCAAATGGACCGGACCACCGCGTCCTTAGCTTTCCGGGAAAAGATGCGACTGGAATTGTATAACAGTGCCGGCTACTTTGCATGAAACTCCCTTTTCTTGATCTTTTTATCATGAAGGAATTTCATCCTTTCCTTGCTGATCCGTGAACTCTCATAAGCTTGGAGCCTGAACTCGTCTAATTCATGCAGCTGTTGGAGCCTATGATCTGCACAAGCTTGGGAGTCGAAGTTTAGGAACTTAGTTGCCCAATAAGCTCTATGCTCTAATTCCACTGGCAAATGACAGGGCTTTACATAAACCATTTGGTATGGTGATGTACCCATAGGGTTTTTGTATGCGGTCCTGTAAGCCCACAGTACATCATCCAGCTTCAGGCTCCAATCCTTTCGATGGGAGTTGACTGTTTTCTCGAGGATTTTCTTTATACTCTGATTACTACGCTCAACTTGCCCACTGGTCATAGGGTGATATGGTGTGCCACTCTTATGCTTAACACCATACTTAGCTAACGAGGCTATCCAGGGTTTATTAATGAAGTCGACCCTTCATCGCCGATCGAGCTCTAGGCAGCCAAACCTCGTGAAAATGTTCCTCTTGAAATTTCATTACCGTTTTATGATCATTCGGTGGAGTTGCGGACGACTTCTACCCATTTAGATACGTAGTCTACACACGCACTGAATGTATTTATTTCCGCATGAAGATGGAAATGGTCCCATAAAGTCTATGCCCCATCGTCAAACACTTCACATTCCAATATGGGTTGAAGCGGCATATCATACCGCTGGTCAAAGTACCGGTTCTCTGGCACCTATCGCGACTTTTGCGAAAGCTTGATATCTTTAAAAATTCAGGCGATAAAAACCACATTGAAAGATTTTGGCAACGGTCTTCCATGCATTAAAATGGCGCCAGGTGGGGCCACTATGACATTGCTCAATAATATCCCGTTGCTCGCATTACGGTACACACCGGCGGAGTAACCCATCCTTGCAGATCTTGAATAGATATGGTTCTTCCCAGACATAGTACTTTAGATCAGAGAAGAACTTCTTCTTCTCCTGGTAAGAGAATTCGAGGTTGAGATAGCGGTGAAGATAATTGACAATCGAAGCATACCAGGAGGGTCGGGAGTGTGGACATCCATGTTCATAACGCTCTCGAAGGGATAATAAAGATCAATGTCCTGGGGATCTTCCTCAGCTATTGGTAATACTCTCGAAATATGGTCCGCTACGGTGTTCTCAATACCCCTTATATCCTTGATGTGAACATCGAATTCTTGTAGTGTAAGAATCCACCTCAGCAATCTTGGTTTGGCATCCTTCTTGTTCATCAAGTAACGCAATGATGCATGATCAGTCCATACAATTACCTTGGCACCAAGCAAATAGCTGCGGAACTTATCCATGGCAAACACAACCACTAACAGTTCCTTTTCCGTAGTGGTATAGTTTGCTTGGGCTGATTCAAGGTATGACTTGCGTGTGAGGAAATAGGTTGGAACTTACCATTAATCCTTTGCCCCAATACTGAGACCAACAGCGTAATTGGAGGCATCACACATCGATTCGAATGGAATGTTCCAATCCGGAGAGATCGAGATAGGGGCCGAGGTCAAACGCCGTTTAAGCTCTTTGAAGGCAACTTGATGGTCATTATCGAAATTGAAGGTGACGTCATCTTTCAAGAAAGTTGATAAAGGTTTCGATATTTTTGAAAAATCTTTTATAAATCTCCTGTAGAAACCCACGTGACCAAGGAAACTTCTTACTTCCTTCGTGTTTATGGGGTAATTCATCTTTTCAATAGTTTCTACCTTAGCTTTATCAACCTCTATGCCTTTCTCGGAGATCTTGTGACCTAAAACAATCCCTTCGGTCACCATAAGATGGCACTTCTCCCAATTGAGAATCAAGTTCTTCTCCACACACCTTTGCAGTGCTTTGTCTAGATTTTCGAGACAGTCCGTAAACGATGTGCCAAACACCGAGAATTCGTCCATGAATACCTCCATGCATTTCTCTATAAGTTCATCAAAGATAGCCAACATACATCTACGGAATGTAGTGGCGCATTGCAAAGTCAAAGGGCATTCGCCTATAAGCGAAAGTACCATAGGGGCGGTGAAGGTTGTTTTCTCTTGATCTCTTCAATCAATAGGGATTTGGAAATAACCTGAATAACCATCCGTAAAACAAGAGAAAGCATGCCCCTCCAAACGTTCCAACATTTGGTCTATGAAGGGAGAGGAAATGGTCCTTCAGGGTCACCTCGTTCACTTCCCTATAGTCTATCTGGACTCTGTGCCCGATGACTAATCTAACAGCTACCTCTTCACCTTTGTCATTCTTTTCAATGGTAATACCTCCCTTTTTAGGTACTACCTGAGTGGGGGATACCCAATCGCTATCAGCTATCGCATAAATGATCCCCATATCCAACAGCTTAATGATCTCTTTCTTCACCACTTCCTGCATGTGTGGGTTTAAACGTCTCTGCGGTTGTCTTACACTCTTTCCACCTTCTTCGGTTCTAATCTTATGCATACAGACGTCTGGAGATATTCCTCTTATATCACCTACCTGCCAACCGAAGGCTTTTTCATTTTTCTTTAGAACGTTAATTAACTCAGCTTCTTCTTCTGCTGACAGTGTAGAGGAGATAATCAGAGGTAGGCGCTCGCCTTCTCTCAAGAAGATATACTTCAGATGCTGAGGTAGAGGTTTTAGAACAAGGTCCTCAGGAGGTTCCTCTAAACTGGTCTTGGCCCCTCCTTGTTTTAGATCTTCCTTAGTGATAGGGTCAAAAACTCTTGCCTCAAGCAAGTCGACTTCTTCTGAGGGTGAAAGAGTTCTTTCAGAGAGCACTGTGTCCTCTTCAACAAGCTCTTCTCCATAGGCGGCCTCTAGCTCGTCCAGGGTGTAGTCTGTGAAGTCATCTGACGTTTCAAGCACAAAACCAGAAGGGTTTTCAGAAGGTGATCTAAGGGCTTTAACTACACTGTAGCGTACTTCCTCATCCCCAACACGTAAAGTGACAAATCCTGCATCGCAATCTATAGTGGCTCTAGCAGTAGATAGGAAAGGTCGTCCTAGGAGGAGGGGGGTATATTCTTCTTTAATGTCTAAGACATACCAATCCACAGGAAATGTGAATTTGTCTACTTGGACCAGAAGGTCTCTAAGCACTCCGTCGGCTCTCTTGAAAGATCTATCTGCAAGTTTGGATACTTATGGGGTAGGCTCCAATAGATGGTCAAGGTGTAGTCTCTTGCATGACGAAAGGGACATCAAACGATGGATGCTCCTAAATCACACAGAGAATTTGGAAAGCTTAAATCCTTGATTTTCAAAGTTAAGACAAATTTTCCCGGATCATTTGCGCTTTTAGGAATTTCTCCGTCGGTAATAGCGGAGCATTCTTCTCCCAATTTTTCTCCATTTCACCTAACTTCTTCTTTGAAGAAACAACATCCTTCACAAACTTGGCGTGCTTAGGCATCTCAACCAACACTTGAGATAAAGGCAAATTTACTTGGGTGTTTCTTAATAGGTTGAGTACCTTCTCGTACTTTTGTCTTCGATAATGAAATGTTTTGCTTTCTTGGCGGAAATGGGAGCTTATTCGAGTTCCTCTTCGAAAAGACTCTCTGGGCGAGGAAGCTCTTATAGCTTTGTCCTCCGAGATCCTTCCACCTCACCATCTTTTACATCTTTTTTACTCGTCGAGGATCCTCCGCTTTGAGTGACTTTCTCCGGTTCATCATCTTGGTTTTCAATCACCGAGATCTCTTTCTGCTTCAATCTCATTTTCATCTTTCTCTTCATCCAGTCGAGGGATTGCGGTTCTTCCCCTACCGAATCGGGGGTAGGAGGGTTTACTCGTTCCTGGTTGCATGCGTAACTAGGGTGTTGTTGCAATTGTGTACCGGATCTCAGGTTCATAGCATTAGACTCCTCTTGTCCATAGGGAGTAATGGGTGCGAGCTCGGCACAGTGGTTTGTTCTCGCTTCAGCTTGAGTTGCATGCCCACTTTTAGGATTCTTCTCTGTAAAACTCGGTAGCTGTCCTTGAGGCCTGGCGGCTAATTGTTCAATAAACATCTAATCTGTCTTTCTAAGTTCTTCATCGTCCTCTGTTTCTCTTCATACTCGGCCCTTGTAGGGGCAGTACCATAAGTTGAGGAGTCCTGATTAGGGTGGTTTTGCTGTGAGTTTTGATTAGCGGGCCAGGTTGGATTTGTTCTTGGTTGAGAATTTGAACTTTGACTCGAGTTGGGGTTCTGGTAGTAGGCATTGCGAGAGGTATTCAGTCCCGAATTTTGAGTGCGGTTTTGGTCATAACCTTGATTACGAGCATAATTTCTATTACGGTTGTAGTTCGACCTTGAGAGTTATTCGGCTTGAAAATCTCTGCAGTTGCGGGCGGAAGAGTTGTTTCTCTCATTTCCACCATTCAAGGGGCATGTTGCGTAAATGTGACCTCTAAGCCCACAGTGTATAGCGATTCACGTAATCATACCGCCTTGTTTGTTGGACGGCGTTGACTTGAGGGGGTGTACTAACAATGGTCACCGATGTGACTACCTGATCGATGCTTATCACAAGAAAATACTTGTGCATTCATTTGGAGAGAGGGCTGATTTTGCTCTTTAGTCATGGTCAAAGCGAAAGTTGAGCTGCAGGTCGCAATCATTTGACCATGATTACGTTTGTTGACTTCTTCGATTTTAGATGCAGGGGACCGTTGGTGATTGATACGTAGGTGCATAATTGTACCTAGCTATATCTTCAAATAAATCCCACCCTGTTTGTGGGGTTTTCTTCAAGAAGACTCCTCAGGATGAGGAGTTGACCATCCCTTTAGTGGACTCATTCGGACCACTTCAAGAAAGTATGGACCCTTCTCTCGCAAATCCATTCCATGATGGGGGCACTTGTTCAACGAGATTTTTGAAACGCTTCCATGCTTCAAAGAAAGATTCATTACTCGGTTGATGAAAATTTGAGATCTCGTTAAGACATTGAGTCTGTCTTCGACGGAGGAAAATATTGGGCCAAAAATTGGCTTTAGTGGGCCCAAGTTTGGATAGATTCGAAAGGAAGAGATTTAAACCATTCCATTGCTTCTCCACGGAGTGAAAATGGAAATAGTTTCAGCTTAATGATGTCTTGACTGACGTCCTTAATGCGAGTAGTATCGCATATACCCAGAAATACATAAAGATGCGTATAGGGGTTCTCATATTGATTCCCATAGAAAGTTGATGCATGTTGCACCATCTGGATGAGGGCTGGTCTTATCTCAAACGGGGCTGTATCGGTAGGGATAACCACAGCCGAGCGGATGTTCACATCACCAGGAGTGGCATAGTCTGCCAGGGTGCGGTTGGCTTGAGCCATTGAATCAGTAGTTTCTCCCTCAAAGAAAAGGTTGGAGAAGAAATTATCTTCAGAAGAGTTTTCACTCTCTTCGACTTCCTCTTCGGGAATCGGAATGGGCTCGGGAACTTTTCGTTTACGGTTTACTCGAACTACGTCTCGTTCAAGCTCAGGCTCAAAAATTAACTGTCCTTGTTTACTTCGTGTTTGCATATAACGAAGTCAAACTACGGAGAGACAGATAGGATCAGATTTTGTTTAGGAAACGAGGTGAAGCGAAACCTATAAAACAAAACCAAAGAAAAGAAAAGAAAAGAGAAACAAAATGCATTCAAGCAAAACGGACGTCCAGGTTGTGGGCGGGCGTCCGGTGGAATTCGATTTGGGCGGGCGTTTAAGGACTCAAACGCTCGTCTGCGAAGCGAACACCGAAGGCAGGCGTCCAAGGTTCCAGACGCTCGTTTGGTACCGAAAAAAAAAACTGGAACAGAAGCAGAAATTGCAGCGTAGAAGCTACTAAGAAAAACTTAAACCCTAACTAAAATAGCAACGAATGATCTACCTAAACTTATGCTAAAAACACATAAAACCGTGCCAAGTTCCCCGGCAACGGCGCCAAAAACTTGTTGTGGATTTTTGTAAACGAAACAAAAAGACAAGAAATAAAAATCCGGTTAGTCGCTCCAAGTGCAAAGCTTGTAGTAAAGCGGTTATTCCGGGTCGATCCCACGAGGAACGTGAGGTTGAATGTGTTTTTTTAGTTTAAGCTAAACGTGTCACGAATTAACAATTTAAGGTTTATCAAATAATGGGGAGAAAGGCAGACGAACAGGGATCCACAATTCAAGATAGCGGTAAAAGCTTCTAACTTCCTACGCATGCAAATTACTAAAGGCCAAGATTAACCTATACCCAACGCAAATTACTAATTTCTTAGATAATTTGTTCATCAACTTTTATCAAAGATTGATTATTTAAGCACGATAGGCACAAACTCTTTCGAATCTATTATCTAGGTTAACAATTTGATAACTTTCGTTTTTAGACAAATCGATTAAACTGATTACTATTGCGGTGATCTAGAATTCATTCAACTATCGTCGAACAATTATCACAGGCTTTATCTATCGATATGAAGCACGAAATAAACGCAATAAAAATCTGACCTTTATTGATTGCAAAACGTAGGAAATAAGAAAACCAAACACCTCTTGAATTGCTTCACCCGCTCGTCCAACCCGGAAGTTTAGTTACTCATAATAGTCTTGAAATCAATAAATCGTTTTGATTGCATAATAAAAGAAACAAAAAGAAAGAACGAACTGCTACTGTTTATAAGATGAATTTTCGACTCTCTCAATGTCTCTATGTGTATCTCTCTCTCTGTCTCGCTAGGTTTTGGGGTGCTTTGCTTTGCTTAAATAGGTGAATAAGTCGGCTGGGTCATAAGCTAGGTCGGTTGTGCTTGATCGGCCGTGGGCGCCCGTCCATTCTTACGAGCGCTTCGTCCGGCATGTTTTGAACTTTGAGTCGAGCGAATCTTCTTCAGGCATGTCGATCTAAGCGTCAAAATCTGCGTCCAAACTTGCTTTGAATGTAAAATAACCTCCTGGGCGTTCGTCCATTCGATCAAACGCCCGCTTCACTGGACGAACACGAACGCCAGTCAATATGACTGAATTCGATTTCTTGACCTCTATCTCTTTTTCTCCATCTTTATCCTTCTTTTCTCATCTCTATCTTGATTTAGCCCGAATTATATCAACATTGATCATCAATGTAGCCTCCAACATGTATCTACATCATATCAAAAATACGCATAAGCGTAACATAATTCAATAACCATAAAATCATAATTAAAACATATAAATTCACCAACGTTGCGATTAACTCATTAAAAATGTCATTCGCTCAATATTCCATTTAAACATGTGATTTCCATGCGATTAATACGAATGTCGGAGAAAACATTATAAAATATAACGTTATAAAGCACGTAAATTCACCCTTAACAGTGACCACCACTCCACCTTTGATGGCCCCCAACAATCAGAATGAATGTAATCAAGTGATGACTTTGTGTTGTGTACCCTTTTGAGAACTTGCCTCTATGAAGCTTCCCAAACACACAATGCTCACAAAAGTCTAGATGCTTGACCTTACACTCCCCAAGAAGATCTTTCTGAGAAAGAACCTGCATCCCCTTTTCACCCATGTGACCCAGTCTCATATGCCACAGTTTTGTAAGCTATAACTAATGAATCTCAGCAGATGCCACAACCGTAGAACCAGCAACATCTGACCCTTGTAGTATATACAAGGTCCCTTTCTTTACTCCTTTGAGAACCAAAACTGAGTTTTTATAGACACTCAGCACTCCACTTTCACCCTTGAAACTGAATCCCTTGCTGTCTAAAGAACTGAGAGATACCAAGTTTTTGTTCATTTGTGGATGTGTCTAACTTCACTCAGTTTACAGAATCTTACCTCCTCTGTCCTCAATTGAACTGAGCCAATCCCAACTACTTTGAAGACCTTGTAGTTTGCCAAAGATATATGACCACCATATATCTGCTGATAACTTGAGAACCACTCTCTGTGAGGGAAAATATGAAAGGATGCTCCAGAGTCCAGAATCCACACATCAGTACGATGTGCTGACTCTCCTGCCACTAGAACCATATCCTCATCTGAAAATTCTCAGTTGCCCACAGCAATGTGTGCGAAGCTTGTTCATGTCTTTTCTTTCTTCCTCTTTGGACAATTGAATTTCCAATGTCCCTGCTCCTTACAATAATTACAAACATCTATCGATTTAGGGCCTTTGGACCTTGTCTTCTTGGAATTTTTCTTCCTAGCCTGGACATGCTCTTTTCCATTGATGCTACTGACTACTAGTCCAGCAACCTGATTGTCTACCCCAGCTGCCTTATGTCTCAGCTCCCTGGCATGCAAAGCTGACCTTACATCTTCCAAAGAAACTGTATCCTTCCCAACTATAAAGGACTGCACAAAGTTCTCATAGGAAGCTGGTAGTGAAACCAGCAAAATCAAAGCAACATCTTCATCCTCAATCTTAATATCAATATTCCTGAGACCAAGTAATATTGTGTTCAGCTGATCAAGATGATCACTCAACTGAGTCCCCTCATGCATCCTCAAGATGAAAAGCCTCTGCTTCAGCAGCAACTTGTTGGTCAATGACTTAGTCATATACATGCTTTCAAGTTGCAACCATAACTTGGCAGCGGTGTATTTCTCAACAACCTCTGGGATAACATCATCAGAAAAGCATAACATGATGGTTGGATGTGCTTTCTCCTCCAGACTGGCATAATCTACTGAACTGGAATCCCCATTATCAGATAAAGGAGTCTACAATCATTGTTGCTTTAACAAGGCCCGCATTTTGATTTGACACAAACGGAAAATGTTCCTCCTTGTAAATTTTTTAATCTTTACGTTCATTGCTGACATCCTTCTTGTTAAAGAACAGACCTTTGATCACAAAATCCTAGCACCGGTCATGGTCTTGGTGAAGATCAACTCCGTTCAACCCGCAAACTCCTCTGGATACACGAACCAACGCTCTGATACCAGTTTGTTAAAACATAGATGAGAAACTCGCAATTTGAGAAAGATTATAAAAAAAACAATGCAAACATAAAATATGACAAAAATTGATAAAACATAGAAACAAAGAGAACTCAGTGATTTAACGTGGTTTCCGGATTTGTGCTGACTACTCCACGGACATAAAATGAGATATTTTCTTATGCACAAAGTTACAAGGATTTTCACACACTTGTGAAAGACACACATTGAATTGATTACAACATTGGTATTTATAGGCTCAATTCCCTAACCCTAACCGCCATAAGATCTTTGTCAGAATTGTCATAAATACCCCAGATGTGGACCCCAACTCCAGCTATTATCCACCAGATGAAACTCGGCTCAGACTGACTTTCCTAGACTTGTAACCAACTGCTCAGATGCCGAACTCAGCTATATGATGACGGTCAACTTGGTATCATATTTTAGTATCAATTTACCCTGGATTTGTGTTCTCAATGGGGATAATATGTATGAAATCATGGGTTGCTAAAAGTTATTAAGCCACGTCCGGGGTGACTAAATTGGTATTATGCGTATTAACCGTGTATTTTATGCGTTATTTGCTAGAAATATAAGCTACTATGTGTGTTATGGTTTTATTGACAGATGAACAAGTTTTTGGAGCATCATTTGGGCTGAAAGTGAGATTCAATTGATAAAGAAGTGAACCAAGCTGAAGGTTGAAGTGTTTCGAGCGGAAATTGGACCCGAGAATCTGATTGGTGATCTTTCAACACACTTTCTGAAGCCTTACAAGACGAATTTGGCTTGGCATTCTTAATGAAAGTTGTATGACTTGAAACAAGGATTTAATCTCACTTTGACTCACCCAAATCGGAGTTGCATAGGCCAAGTTATGGTCTAAATACCGAAGCTGATGAAAGGATTGAGCCTAGGGTATTCCAGAACCTTCCAAGTTAAGTCAGCAAAAGAAAAAGTACAAAACACCCTCGATTAATCAGGAGTTACCGCCGATTAATCGAGCCTCAGAATATTCTAGAAACATGTTTTCTTGTCCTCCACGGATTGGGTTTACCCTTAAGTCGGTTTATACACCTATATATGGCCATCAGAGCTGCGAAATTGTATTCATCATCCATTCTATCATTCAATCATCTAGTCAACCATTATTCTTATTATTTCTTTCATCAACTAGATACAATGTAGTCTTTTGGCAATAAAGTTTTCTTTTCTTTTCCTTTTTGCGAATAAGTCATGAGTCTTTCATTATTAAATTGTGCTTGGTTTACGATCATCATGGATCGATTCGAATCGCCGGAGAGAGATAAGATCGAGGATAGATCTGTTCTTCATCATGGGTATGAGCTATTCAAATATTTTATTTCGTATCTTAGATTCATTATTGTTCTTGTGATAGATCTTGATTATGCTTGCATGTAGTTTACTATGAATTAATTAAGCGAACCTTAATCTTTATTATTCGAATTGTTCATATTGAACGCAGAATTATGGGTTGCGCTCTTCAGATCTGCGACGGTCTTTATCTCTTGATTTGAATACCTAGAAAATCCTAATTATATGGTTCGGCGTCATCTATGTTGATCGACATATCTAATTTACATGTTTTTAGCCTGATCACCTAATTGCATGTCATCGTAAATTAACATGAAGGACTGTTAGTGAAGTGTTAATTAGGACATAGTCTTGATGGATCCCTAAGAACATGCTAGTCATAGTCGATAGCTGCTTAAGGAGGTTTTTGGTCTCGTGCCGGAATATCTAAAACTTATTGCGAATGAACTAATACAACCAACGAAGGAGGTTAGTTGCATATAGATTGTCTGTTGTCCTTACAGTGGAAGTAGATATGGTTAGGACATTGCACCCATAGCTTAATTACACACACGGATCAGATAAGGATTGAGGGGAGATTAGTTGTGAATAGTTTTGTTAATGCCTCTTCAATATACGATTGACTATTCCTTTATTTGCATCTCTTTTATTTACTGTTATTTATGTTGGTCAACGACCACCTATTCGGTTTACCTATGAATTGTGATCGTTTTATAACGTAATTAAATAATAGTCTATGTGGGATCAACCTTGACTCGCCCTTGCTATACTGTGATTGACCTAGTCCTCTTGCTAGTATTAAGCGACTTACATGCGATAAAGTTTTTGACGCCCTTGCCGCGGACTATTTATTTATTGTTAGGCATAGCCATTAATTTATAGTTAACCTTTATTTTATCAGTTTTTTTCTCTTTCGATGATTGAATAAAATTGGAAAGGTTATTTTCTCATCGCCATGTTCCTGAGGCTGTTGAGCAAAGGATGTGCGGGAGTTTTTTTTTACTTTGCATGATTATTCGGTTATTATTTTGAGTCTTGATTATTTTTATTTTTATTTGGAGTCATCTATTAAGTCGTTTTGTTGTGTTTAAGTAATAAGGTTATTATGTATTGGCTTAAATTGCTTATTGCACTTCTTCTTTTAAGTTGTGTTATTTACGGCCACATGACATAATTATTTTGTTACTTATTCGCGTCTCGCGGTACTAATGTCCTTTGTGCAAGAATTGTTTGTATTAGCTAACCTAGTGCAGATTAGTCCTTGGGATGTGACAACTTTGATTCCAGTTCAGTGATATGATTTGCTTCAGACAGTTAGCCGAGTTTTTCTATTTTCCAAAGCTAAGTTTTCTTCTTCTTCCTACTTTTTTTTGCTTTACTTTTCACATTGGGGACAGTGTTAAAATTTAAAGTGAGGGGTAGGCATAACACTTAGTTTGAAAAAATTGAGACACACATACACTTACTTTTATGAATTTAGATTTTTTGAATTGAATGAAATAGAGTCCTTAAATCGTTGAAACTGCTTAATTATATACTTAATTTATTAATGATGAATAAGGGGTTTGACAACTATGTGAAGTAGTGGTTTATTAATCATCTATCTTATTGTGGAATTGGCCTTTTTAAGCACGTATAACTCTCTTCTTCAGTATGTAGTATAGATGACGCATTATTCAATTTAGTATGGAAGAATGAGCATGTGTTATGTTGCATGAAGTAGTGACTTATTAATGATTATTTAACTATTTCATTCAATTTTTGAGCACGTAATATGAGTGAGAAGTATTTGGATAAGATGAAGAGTTATCTTAGACCGTGAATCGATATTTATCGGTGGATATACTTTAACCAATTGTTGTAGGATGATGGAAGAAACTTGAATGCCACACAAGGTAACCCGGGACCAAACGGGCTTGCGAGTGAGAGAGAAAATAGAGTGAGAAATCTGCCCGAAAGAAAAAGAAAAGAAAAAAGAAAAAAATATAATAAAGACAGTGAGGAAAGCGAACTCGTAGCAGAAAGGGCACGACCGTCGCATAAAAAAAGGAAAAAAAAAATGAGGACCTAAGAGTAATACTCGGTCCCCAAGTCCGCCCGGCCCAAGTAAAGTTTCATGTTGTTTGCCAGAGTCTGAAGGCAAGAGGAGCGAGTGTGCACATTGATAAGTAAAGGTAGTGGGGTCGCTATAACTTCATTATTTTCTTGAATGCATTATCACAAAAGATTTATCACACGCAGATTGATCCATTGGTAAGTGATGATTAATGAGGAACTTATGGAATGATGCGTGATATATGTTTTGCCTAAAATCCTTATTGATATAATGTGATTCTGTCGGCGTCACCGTTGTTTGAGAGTTATTGCACAGACACGTCGGTTCTACTATGAGATAGTGCTTAATGGATTACTGATGGATATCTATTGACCCTCATCTTATTAAGAATTCTTGAATGAGTCTATTCTTAATTAGTTTATAATTGTTTATGGGATTTGTTTTATTTGGTTTTTGCTAGGGACGATCAAAAGCTATGTGGGGGGGTAGTTGATGACGGTCAACTTGGTATCATAATTTACTATCAATTTACCCCTGATTTGTGTTATCCATAGGGATAATATGTATGAAATCATGGGTTAATTAGCTAAATGTGATTAAGCCACGGCAGGAGTGACTAAATTGGTATTATGCGTATTAGCCGTGTACTTTATGCGTTACTTGCTGGAAATAGAAGCTACTATGTGTGTTATGGTTTTATTGACAGATGAATGAGTGTTTGGAGTATCATTTAGGCTGAATATGAGATTCAATGGATAAATAATTGAACCGAGCTGAAGGTTGAAGTGTTTCGAGCGGAAATTGGACCCCGAGAATCTGATTGGTGATCTTGAAATGCAGTTTCCAAAGCCTTAAAAGCTGAATTGGGCTTGGACTTCGGCATTTACATTGTAGGGCTTGAAACGAGGATTTCATCTCACTTTGAATCACCCAAATCGGAGTTGCGTAGGCCAAGTTATGGTCCACATACCGAAGCTGATGAAAGGATTGAGCATAGGGTATTCCAGAACCTTCCAAGTTAAGTCGGCAGAAGAAGAAGTACAAAAGTACCCTCGATTAATCGGGAGTTACCGCCGATTAATCGAGCTCCAAAATCTTCCAGAAACGCGTTTTTCTTGTCCTCCACGGATTGGGTTTACCCCTAAGTCTGTTTATACACCTATATAATGCCATAAGAGCTGCGAAATTGTATTCATCATCAATCTATCATTCCATCATCTATTCAACCATTATTCTTATTTTTTCTTTCATCAAATAGATACAATGTAGACTTTTGTCAATAATGTTTTCTTTTCTTTTCCTTTTGGTAAATAAGTCAAGAGTCTTTCATTATTGAATTGTGCTTGGTTTACGATCATCATGGATCGATTCGAATCGCCGGAGAGAGATAGGATCGAGGATAGATCTGTTCTTCGTCATGGGTAAGATCTATTCCAATATTTTATTTCGTATCTTAGATCCATTATTGTTCTTGTGATAGATCTGGATTATGCTTGCATGTAGTTAACTATGAATTAATTAAACGAACCTTAATCTTTATTATTCGATTCGTTTATATTGAACGCAGAATGATGGGTTGCGCTCTTCAGATCTACAACGGTCTATATCGCTAGATCTAAATACCTAGTAAATCCTAATTATGTGGTTCGGTGTCAGGTACGTTGATCGACATATCTAATTTACATGTTTTTAGCTTGATCACATAATTGCATGTCATCATAATTAACATGAAGGACTGTTAGTGAAGTGTTAATTAGGACATAGTCTTGTTGGATCCCTAGGAATGTGCTTGTCATAGTCGATAGCTGCTTAGGGAGCTTTTCAGTCTGGCGCCGGCATCTCTAAAACTTATTGCGTATGAACTAATACAACCAACGAAGGAGGTTAGTTGCATATAGATTGTCTGTTGTCCTTATAGTGGAAGTAGATAGGGTTAGGAGATTGCACCCATAGCTTAATTACACACAAGGACCAGATAAGGATTAAGGGGAGATTAGTTGTGAAAATTTTGGTTAATGCCTCTTCAATATATGATTGACTATTGGTTTATTTGCATCTCTTTTATTTACTATTATTTATGTTGGTCAATGACCACCTATTCGGTTTACCTATTTATTGTGATTGTGTTTAACGTAATTATATAATAGTCTATGTGGGATTGACCTTGACTCGCCCTTGCTATACTACGATTGACCTAGTCCTCTTGCTAGTATTAAGAGACTTACACGTGATCACTATACTCAGCAAAACTCAACAGACCGAACTGACTGCTGACTTCAGAAGAAACTCAGTTGCACTTTATCAAACTGACTTTCACCGAACTAAATATACTTTACTGAACTGACCATCATTCTCAATCTCAGTTTCACAGATTAGTCCCCCCAGTTATTCATTATTTTTTGAGATCAAGTCACTTTAACTGAAACTCCGTGTGCAAACTAAATCAGATAGATACATAAAGAATCGTTAGCTATAAAGACTCTGATCTTGGCATTCAAAGTATAACAATAATTATCCCTAAAAATCAAGGGGATCAAATCATCATTATCTATTCCTTAGGGAACACGGCATCAGAATCCAATCTGGACACACTACACACACGCTAGGGCACAATCCCCTCTCTATATAAACCATCCTTAAAGAACTACGAAGACTTGATTCCAATACACAAATTGGATACGTAGGCAGCTTGACATACAGTTTCTCAAGTGCAGTCTAAACTACCACAAAACACCCCTTATTTCATATCATTTTTAGGGTTCCGTCTTGAACAGATTGTCACTTAGAGGAAGGAAACCATTGGATTTAGTACTCGATGATTTCCAGCATCGTCAGTTGGTGCTAGAAGGAGGGCATCTCACTGAAAGTCTTGTTCAAAGTTCCGGAATCAACATTGTGACAACAAGACAGTAGGCGGCCATTGGGAACCATGCTAATGCAACAAATTCAGACGCCAACAACCAAAACCAATAGCAGGAGGAAATCACTCTCAACGCTAGCCATCAAGCCATTGTGGATTAACTTGTGGCTCTTGACGGCGCCACCAAGCAAGCCATCCTAGATGCTGTCTTGGCAGAAGAAGACGAGGAAGAGGAAGATATGAAGGAGGAGGATCCTCTGGATGAAGATTTGCAGGAACATGACCTGCAGGGAGAATACCTATTGAAGGTATTGGAAATAAAATTTATGTTTTGATGATGTTCATCAGTTATTCTGTTGTTGTTTTTAAACCCCATGATGAAGTGTCATAACTAGCTGTTATGATGCAAAGCAAAAATGATGTCTAGAAATCAATGTATAGGTTTTTAATAGAGTCTGATAATTGTATAAGTAAACCAGACAAGCATTGTAATAGTTCTAGGATCAGAACTGAGAAAACGAGAAACTGACTTAATGTTACTTAGAATACTGAGCGGACAACTGATGATATGAAACTTACTCAGAGTACACAATTGAAGAACTGAAGAAGGTAAGTTCGCTGAGGGACACAGACTCAGTTGACTTATCTAGAACCAAAGACTTAGGGAACAAACTCAGCGGATGAAGAACTTAGGGACACAAACTCAGTTATAGAAGATTGAAGAACTGAGGGTTCAAACTCAGTTATAGAAGATAAAGTTGAGACTGTAAAGTTAGAATTCAAGGGAGTCTATGATGACCTGACTGACTTTATGGATCCTGAAAGAAGACCTAAGATACATAATGAAAATGATATCTTAGTTGATTTATGAGTTATGGTGTACTCTGATTAAGTCAATAGTAATCAGATGAAAAATAGAGTATTGAGTTTTTTAAGAAGAGTAAAAAACTCAGTTAATGCTCTTAAGCTGAAAATTGACTAAGACCAGTTTTCATGCTGGGGTCCAAGAAAGGAAAACTGAAGAAGAGCTGGCTGTTATAAACCAAGCAATTTTATTGGACGCACAGAAATGTCATAAAAGACACTAACATTCCTCAGGACAAGTAGGACCACTAACGGATACAAGAATTCAATTTCAAACGTTCAAATTCTTCTAACCGTTGGAGAAACCCCTATAAATAGATCATTTCTACCTCAATTAGAAGTGCAGAGTTCTAAGATAAATTGTATTCAAGTGAAGAGGAAAGTCAATCAAGAAGAACTCCTGCTGTGTACTTTATTGCAAGATCAAGATCAAGAAATCTTCAAGTGTTCATAAGCATTCAAAAAAAGATCAATTTCATTCATTTGAAGAAAAATAGAGCTGAGCATATATCATATACATCTAGAAGAAGAAGCTCGAAACACAAATTGAATCATAGTTATTGATTCAAGTCTCAACTTGATTTTATCAAAGGTTTAGACTGTGAAACATCAAGAAGGTGTAAATGACAGTTGATTGTAGTTAGGAAAACTGTGTTTGTGTAGAGCTGGTGAAGAGGCAATCCTACCCTCTAAAGACCAGTGCAACAAGATTAGTTCAAACAGCCATTCCACCTGTTGAAGACTGAAGCTGGAAGATTGTGAAGCTAGGGATTAGTGAAGGACAATCAAGTGTTTAGAATTTACTTTGTGTCTTGTAACTGTAAACCTCGAGAACATAGTGAATTTGGCCTCCTACATCACAGAAAAAGAGAGGACTGACAGGATTACACCACCTGGAACCTCTATAATTTATGTCTCATTTACTTACTTACATTACGCATTTGATTACTGCATTTAAATTTATATTGCACCTGTTCACAGACTCAGCAAACATAAGAAACTGAGTCAGGACAACATTGCATTTCATATTGACAAACGGATAAACTCAATTTTTCATAAAGCCTTAATATAATCCGCTGCCAGTTAACTCAGTTAAGGATAAGTCATTCTTGACTTATACTCAGCTAAGTTAGCTTAACTCCACACAAGTTTAAGCTGAACTTAATCTGTTCGAGATTCAGTTTCCATTCAGGTTTTTAGGGACAAGTTTATTTACCCCCCCCCTCTAAACTTGTGTTACCCTTTCCAAGGGACCAACAGGAAGAGAACTCACTGGAGCAGAACTTGGAGGAGGAAGACCCCAACGACGGATGCTGGGAAGAAACACCTCATCCTCCCAAGCATAAACGGGCCAAGAAGGATGACCATTCGTCCTCTTCCAATTTGAGAAAATAGCTGATAGTCCCTCACGCAATGGATGCAACCAGAGCTGAATGGATATCATATCCAAGAAGAGATCCGCTCAACTGACTCTCGAGTCCCCCTTCACTGAGCAGGTCGATAATTACCCCCGACCTGCAATGTTTAAGGTACCAAAACCGGTGCCGTTCGAAGGGACCAAAGA
Organism: Gentiana macrophylla; assembly: GCA_026214975.1. Taxonomy (NCBI): domain Eukaryota; kingdom Viridiplantae; phylum Streptophyta; class Magnoliopsida; order Gentianales; family Gentianaceae; genus Gentiana; species Gentiana macrophylla. The sequence goes on along the minus strand of JAOBSW010000666.1, from coordinate 50,403 downwards.
TCCTTAAGATCACATATTTCAATATCGTACTCACATGAATCTCGACTGTGTCGCGGACGAGATAAAGTGTAAAGATTTTCCCGCATTACTAACTGGATGAGATCAGGAGTGGTTTAAGAGAAACCCACCGAAGACGATCTCCAATTTCGAAATACTTGGAAAAAGGTTCCCCAACACCTTCATCACGTCAAAACCTTTTCAGAGGAATACTACCCACCTGTTCACTCTCAAACAGAAAAAGGATGAAACCACCCTACAATACCTGAACCGGTTCAACGAAGTGTCAATGCAAGTTTACGATGTGGATGACCCCATCTGGATTGCTTCTTTCATGGCTGGGCTTAGAGAAGGAAGGCTATACGCCAAACCGACAAACAAATTACCTATGTCTATGAAAGAGTGCATGGAGATGGCCTTCAAGAACTGTCAAGGAGATGAAGCTAACCGACTAAAATGGGAGTCAAAGAAAGCAGAACACAATAAGGAAAAGACAGAAGATCCTTTCGATAAAAGAAGGAAATCATTTGGGGATCGAGCGCCCGGCTCGACCACAGACCGGTCTGAGAAAAGATATGCCTTACAGCACAGGGACTTTCCAACATTGAACAGGCCATGCGAACAGGTCCTCACAGTTATGGAGAGGAAGGGTCTAGCCCGAAGTCCACCTCCGATGCAAAGTCCTCCGGAGAGAAGGGACCAAAGAAAATTTTGCATGTATCATAAAGATATTGGACACGATCTGGACGGCTGGATGGATTTCCAGAGAGATGAGGATGCGGAAATTGCTGAAGTAAAGCTGGACAAGGTCATGGATCGACCTCATTCTACCGAACAGCGGGGTCGGCGCGACTATCCGTGAAGGAATTTTAACCAAGACCGTGGACGGAAAGGCGAGCCCTAGAGGAGAAGAGACTGATCTCCGGAAGAAGACCGACAGATGGACAACCGTCTGATCAACACTATCGTGGGAGGCCCCAGCAACACATTCGGGGAAGTCAGTGGCCCCAACGCCAGACCTAGGAGCTCACAGGCAAACAAAATAGTTAAGAGGCCTACCCAGGAAGTGACTTATGGTCTTAGGGATCTGCTTCCGCTGGTCACGAACAATGAAGGCTTAGTCATTGAGGATGTGGTGAACAAGAATCTGATAAAAAGGGTTGTGTTGATACAGGAAATGCCATGAATGTTCTCTACCATTCGGCTTTTTAGTCAATGAACCTAAAAGAATCAAAGCTGACTCTGGTCTTGGCACCGCTGTTTGGATTCACCGGTCCCTTAATCCATCATATGGTAATGGTTCGGCTCACCACGATATTTGGAAAAGAACCGGAGGGCAGGACAATTATGGTCACTTATGTCGTGGTCAAGGCCTCATCGGCATATAACATCATTTAGGTAAGGCCCGCTCTAATCGACCTCCGAGCCGTAATTTATCCGGCTCACATAAGCTTGAAGTTTCCAACCGCAAGTGGGTCAGTCGAAATCAAGGAAGATTCGGAGGTCGCCAGAACCTGCTATGCGGCCACAATAAAAAGCAAAGAAGTAGTCTTAGCTTGAAGAAGCTCGGCAAGTCCCTTATATCTGCTGTTTCTCGTTCATGCAATTTCATTTATGCTCATTTTTTATCTGTTTTATTACCGGTCCTTTGTGTTTGAAGCATTGCCTGAATAAATTTTTCTCCATGAGCGCCTAGTTTTCCATAATTTTGGTGATATACTTGTTTGCTTTGTCTTATTAATTGCGAACGACCATAAGCCCGTAAGGGCAAGTTAACCATGCTCCCCGGTTTGGAGACCTAACATGTTTAAAACAAGAAGTCATTCCGACCTAGCTCTGCTCGCCATTACATAAAAATGAGAATTCAGTCCAATCTGGCCCTGCTCGCCCTAAAATGTTTTGAAGCGAGAAGTCAGTCTGACCTGGCCCTACTCGCCATTACATGAAAATGAGAAGTCAGTCCATCTGGCCTTGCTCATCCTAAAAACATTTAAAGCGAGAAGTTAGTCTGACCTGGCCCTGCTCGCCATTACATAAAAATGAGAAGTCAGTCCAATCTGGCCCTACTCATCCTAAAATGTTTTGAAGAAAGAAGTCAGTCCGACCTGGCCCTGCTTGCCATTACATAGCAACGAGAAGGCTGACTGACCCGGCCCCGCTCGCCATAACTAAATGGAACGTGGGCCTAAGTAGTCCCATCTCGCTTAAATTTGGTATCCGACCTACGACATGTCGAGTTCAGCAAAGTCAAAGTCAGTAAAATAGCCGACCCTGACCCCCGGACGTCGGAGTCGGAAAAACTGCCTCAACAGACAAAAATTCGATGAGATTCAGAGTTCTTTGAGGTTCAAACAAAGACTGAACAAAGGTTGAAACAGAAGAGTGCAGGTTCTTTGAGTCTCAAACAAAGACTGGACATAGGTTGGAACTATCTATGGGTTTGGAGAAAACTCCTGTTGTTGTTGTTGAACAGGCTGCTGTAGTGGAGCCTACTGGAGACACGACCACTGTAGGTAAAGATGGTCAGCAGACTGCTGTTATTGATGATGATGAGCAGCTGGTGGACTATGACTACAGTGATAAGGAGTTTCAAGTGCCTGAGGAAGAACCTATTGCTGATGAACCTCAACGGGCATTTGTACCAGTTTTTGAAGAACCTGCTCTTGATCCTATTCTGGAGGAATTCCAAGGACCTAACCCTGCTGGAAGGGATATGAGCCTTGCCATGGTTGTCAGCAGACAGAGGGCACAATACAATGTTGAAGAGCCTGCTGATGAAGCTGCTGGACATATGGCTGGAGGAATGGCTGGTGGAGTACCAGCAGAGATTTTGGATGAGTTGAGGACTGTCAGAAATGACATTACAAGGTTAAGAACTCAACTTGATAGGCAAGAGCAAATATTTGAAGACTTGATGAATTTAGTGGAGAATAGAGGAAGAACTACTGAAACTGTTGCCTCCAATATTACTTCCACACAGTATGCTCTTGCTGACCTTGCTCTGGATGTAAAGGGGATCAGACAAGGAAACACAATGAAGGAAAAGTTTCTGAAAGATCAACATGAAGCCATCCACCAGAAACTTGATACACTTGCTGAGGCACCCAAGCCTGCTGGGCCTGAGGCTGCTGGAACACTTCAACCTACTGGATTGGATCCTAAACTTAATGAGAGGATCAATCTACTGGAACAGACAATGCAACAAAGGATTACTGCAATTGACACAAGAACTGAAATCATGGAAGGACAACTGAGTACTCTAGTCACCATACAGGAAAGTGTTCATGGCCTGTTGTCCTATTTTGTTGATGATGTCAATAAGGGGGAAGAGAGCCAAACAGCAGTAGCAAAAGAGGCTGCCATAATTTTTGCAAAGAAAAGATGGGAAGATGACACCAATGCTTTTAGAGAGCCTGCACCTGGCAGACTTCCACTCACTGATGATCTTCTCAGAGAATACAAGAAGGTCTACAACAGCAAGAGAAGACCTTACCATGACAAGGGTTTTCATGAGGGACTAAACTCCTTTTTGGGACTCAAATTTTGGGAAGCAAGGTTTAAAGCCTTGAGAGCTGCAAACAGAGGTGGAAGAGGTGGCGGAGGTGATAGAAGTCTTCCAACCACCAATGCAAATGAATCACTAAATGAATTTAAGGAAGTTTACATGCGTTTAGGCTTCAGAGTACATCAGATCAATCTCACTCTGCTTGAAGCATGGAAATGGTGGAAAGAAGTGAATCCTCACATTGATTTCTCTCTTATTGAAAATGATTGAATGAGAGAAATGATCAGAGAGATAAGAGTTTATCAGGAGCAAGTAGAGAAAGCAATGGAAGAAAGAGAAAGAAGACACTAGATCAGCATACTTTATCTGCTATATACTTTTGCTGATTCTAGACTGTAATACTTTTGAACAAATGATTATAATGAGAGATGACTAAATTTGTTCTGTTCTTGTTTTTAATCTTTTTGCTTTGCTGTTAGGAGGGTATTGGCATCATCACCAAAAAAGGGGAAATTGTTGGACTTATTTTTAAGTTTTAGTGATGAGTGCCAGACTAGATGTTATAGAGCAAAGGCAAAAAGATGTCTAGATCAAATGTATAGGTTTATTAGAGTTTGATCTTGTATATGTTTGATCAAACAAGCACTGTAAAAGGTCAGCTGACTTACATCAGCAGACTTGTCTATATCAGTAGGGTACATAGGTCGATGAGACTAGTCGGGAACTCTTTGAAGGCGGAAGTGAGGCTCAAACTCGAGTTATTGAAGGCTAAGGGATCAAACTTAGTAATTAAAGTCAAGGATATAGAATCAGAATTTAAGGAAGTCTGTGATGATCTAAACTGATTACATATACCTTGTGTACAAGGTCTAAGTTCCACAAGTTAAGTGGTGATTGGAACTTGGTTATTATTAAATGGTGTAATCTAACTTCATAAATAAAAGTTAGATAAAATAAGTCAGCTGCATTGTATTATAGACACAGCAAAACATGGATCAGCTGACTAATATGTACTTCAGCAGCCTCATGATCACAGGAACCTGCTGATACATATACTTCAAATTCAAAGGTTACATTGGAATATTACAAAGAAAGGGACAGCTAACAACCTCTGATTTTACCAAACAAATCAATGGTTAAGATTAAAGGGACGTTGGGATGATTCAGACCTTTATCCAATGGATACAAGTCAAAGGGTGGACAGACTGAAAACTGTCAAAACGGAGTCTGACTGTGTCAGTCCTAGGAACAGTCAGAAAAAGCAAGTCAAGATGGAGACAAATCTAAAACGGCTATGTTTGAATTTCAAACATAAGCCACAAGGATTTCTACCTATAAATAGAGGACTCCTAACTCAGATACAAGTGATGATTTTTGAAGAAAAATAAGGATCTATCTTGAGCCATTAGAATTAAATCGATCAAAAACCCTGCTGACCCTACTGAGCATAAAGCTACTAATCCAGTACAATTCTTCAAGTGTAATCTACATTCAAGCTACATCAAGTTTACACACTTGAAGACATCAAGCTACTGATCATATCATCCTGATCAAGCTGCAGAAAGCTGAATCACTTACTTGATTCAAAATTTCTTTTACAAGGAATTTACTAAGGACAGTGTAGCACATTTGTGTCAAGGACTGTTGGTTGTGGTGGAGCTGGTGAAGAGGCAATCCTACCCTTCAAGGACCAGTGGAAGACTTTGGAGCAGCAATCCTACCTGTTCCAAGTGTTCAGTTTGTGAAGCCATAGTTATTGGTGAAGGACAAGCAGTTTAGGGATTTTTGCAACAGCTACCTCAAGAATCTTTAGTGAATTACCTCCAACATCACAGGAGAAGAGTGGACTGACAGGATTACACCATCTGGAACCACTATAAAATCTTCCTACATACTTTCTGCTTTTATATTCTGCACTTAGTATATCTAGAACATCAACCTACAGAATTTAGAAACTGAATCACACACATTCACTACTGAGTATCTAATACTTGCTATCATATTTAACAACAAGTAATAAGGCTTAATTTTTTATATATTTCCACTGCACAAATTCAGTAAACTCAACGATCGGCGGACTCACGAGTATCGGCCATGACTCTTGACCAAACAAAGAAGTCTTGAAGTTCTTGAGTTTGTTAACTCCAAAAGTTTTAAGTGTTAAGTTTATTCACCCCCCTCTAAACTTAACCAAAGCCTTTTCAAGGGACCAACACCAAACATGTTCAACATCATAATACCTAGAAAATAGTAAAAAAAAAATGTTACTTTCATAATCCCTTACAACTCTTGATCCTTAAGAAACATGAAGGTACGATTTCTACCATGAAATCACATCAAACCTTAACTTAAACCCTAATAAACCGTAATTGAATTCATAGGAAGATCCTCTTACTTGCTAGCAAGCAATCCAAGTCCAATTCTCAGAAAAACTGCAGCAAAACGATCCTTCCTGCACAGAAAACCTATTTGATCAATACAAACCAGATTAGGTTCGATCACACGCTTTTAAACATATAAGACTACGAATTCATAAGTTTGAATCCATCAAACTAAGTCAAGAACATAACTAGAGCATGAAAATCATACCTTAACAAGGTTCCAACTTTCTTGTGTTAAAACGACGCCCTTTTCACGACGATTTCGTTGCTCTACTCTGATTTGAAAACCGTTACGAGACGCTTTAGAACCTAGAAGAAAAACTCTCAGCCCTAAAAGCTCTCACACGCCTCTCAAGAACGTAGAAGGAGAAAATTATGATTATTGGTAGGTTATAAGCTTAATGGGATGATTATTTTCCTTAAATAACCATTCCCAATTTATTATTATTTTTCCCTTGTAATAAAAAATCACATTTTTCTCCAAATTATATATATATATGGGCCATATATATATAAATACACTTAAATCCACAAAAATGTAAAGGGTATAATATTCGTTTTCGCAAAATAACACGTCTGCCCTTTCCCGAAAATTGGAATATTACAATATATTTTTCTTTGGGAAAAAGATAATTGTCTTGTGAAAAGAGATAACTCTTAGTTGCTCAGATGTTTTCCTACATAAAGAGAGTTTCTCCCAACACAATACACACAGGTCTCATGCGCCATTTTTGAGAGAAAAGGAAGAAAATTAGTTCCTTGCCTTGGCCTTCGGGAGAAAAAAAAAACAAGAGTTTTTCTTGGAGCATATTCAAGGAGGTTCGAATGCGGGATCAACGTCCACAAGTCATCGCTTTGAGATACAACTCGAAAGATCACAGCATCTCTTCGGTTGGCTAAATCTTCAAACCTTCTTGTGGTTTATATTAATTATTATGTGAATCGTATCGTGGCAAAATCAAAACGTTGCTTCCGTTGTGCATGATCGATTGTCTAGATCGGTGCTGTGAATCAGATCTGACGATCTTAAGAAAAGGGGAAAAACATTCCGCATTTGCGATCACCCTTGCCGTAGTTGCGCGAGTTGGAAATTTTTCCGGATCCGGTTTTTCCTACGTTTCGGATCCTAATTCGGATTCTTATATATCCAGCAGAAAAGGCATCAGGACAAGGTTATGTTTCTTTGATAGAACAAGACACCAACTCTAAAGAAGGCATGGCTCTAGCAGTCTGAGAATTAGTAAGGTAGACGGATGGGTGGATTTTGGACAGTAGAGCATCCTATCATGTGTGTCCACACATGGAGTCGTTCACAACCTATGAGCAGGTGGAGGGAGGCTATATTTCTATGGCCAACAACAAGGTCAACAATAGTTAGGATTGGCTCAGTTCAGCTGAAGACACGTGATGATAGATTTTGCACACTAAATGAGGTAAGACATGATCAACAGATAACCAAGAACTTAATATCTCTTAGTTTTTTAGACAACAAATAGATCATGTTCAGAGGTGAAGGTGGAGTGGTTAATGTCTACAAGGATTCAGTTGTGGTTCTGAAGGGTGTCATGCAAAGGACATTGTATATTCTGTAAGTGTCTAATGTATCATGTTCTATTGCTGTTGCATCATCATAAGTTCACTAGTCACAGTTGACCAAATTGTAGCATATGAGATTAGGTCATATGGGTGAAAAAGGGATGCGAATTTCATCTAAGTTTGATCTACTTGCGGGACATAAGGTCAAGGATCTGGATTATTGTGAGCGTTGTGTGTTTGGGAAGTTACATAAGAGCAAGTTCCCAAAAGCAATTCACATCACAAAAGGAACACTTGATTAAGTCCATTCTGATTGTTTGGGGACTTCAAAGGTGGAGTCTTTAGGTGGTCACATATACTTTGTGTCCTTTATAGATGACTATTCAAGGATGGTTTGGGTAGTCATGGTGAAGCTAAGGGTGATGCGTTCAAGAAATTCAAGCAGTGGAATGCATTGGATGAGAATCAGACTAAGAATAAGATCTAGAGACTTAGAACTGATAATGGTCTGGAATACTATTGGTCCGAGTTGCATGGTCTGGAATACTGTTGGTCTGAGTTGGATGAATTCTGCAAGAATGAAGGCATTGCACGGAACCATATTGTCTGGCATACTCCACAACGGAATGATGTTGAAGAAAGAATGAATCAAACTCTTCTTAAGAGAGCAAGATGCATGCTTTCTAATTTTGGTCTGGCAAGGAGATTTTGGGCACGGGCTGTCAGCATAGACTGCTACTTAATCAGTAAGGGGCCTCACACTGGGATCAATCTCAAAACACCACTTGAGGTATGGCCAGGAAAGCCTGCAGATTACTCATGTCTAGGGGTTTTTGGAAGCACTTTTTATTTTCATGTTAGTGAATGTAAACTGGAACTATGGCCAAGAAGGGAGTATTTTTAAGGTTTAGAGAAGGAGTTAAGGGGTACAGAATTTGGTCATTGGCTGAAAGTAGGGGTTACTCAGTATGAGTGTAGTCTTTGATGAAAATTCTATGATCAACTCATCAGTGAAGGCCATATCTGAATTTGAAATTAAATATAAAACTCATAGGGTTGACAAATAGGTGGAGTTGTAGGTTCATTCATCCGAATTAAAGAGTTCAGCTAAGGATAGTCAACACTCAGCAGGTCGGAATCCAAACCATTCAACTGAACAAGAGTCAGTTGATACTCAAACAACAGAATTTGGTCAGCATAGTTTAGCTCTCAATAGAGCTAGAAGGACCAATGTTGGACCCTCAAAGTGGTATGGTTTTGAGGACATGGTTGGATATGCACTTTAGGTAGCTGAAGAGGTGGATGGATCCGATCCATCTACTTACATGAAATTCGTGACATGTTCAGAGGCATCTCAATGGCTTACTGCCATAAGAGATGAGATGAAGTCACTTTAAAAGAATGAGACTTAGGATTTGGTTAAACAACCACTGAGGAGAAGGTTTGTCACTTTTCATTGCAAATTGATCTTTAATAAAAAAGGGAAGGAATATCATGTTCTGAGGGCATTGGGTATAAGGCATGTTTGGTTTCCAGATGGTTCAGTCAGAAGGATAGGGTGGATTATGATGAGATATTCTCTACAGTAGACATACACACTTCCGTCAGGGTGTTACTAGTAGTAGTGGCATATCAGATTCTTGAACTAGAGCAACTAGATATGAAGACATATTTTCTAAATAGTGAGGGAGATCTATAGAGATATGAAGCATGAGAAGTTGTTCTTGTCTCCGAAGGATTATATTGAGAAGATATTGTCCAAGTTTGGCATGTCAGCTGCCAAACCTACAGACACTCCAATGGCACAATATCTACATCTTTTTGTTGTGTTTGCTCCACAGTCAACTGAGGGGGAAGAATACATGTCAAGAGTTTCATATTCCAGTGTAGTGGGCAGTCTGATGTATGCCATGGTCTGCATTACGCCTGATTTGGTACATGCATTCAGTGTTGTTAGCAGGTTTATGGCTCAACCTGGAAAGGAACACTAGAAAGCTGTGAAGAGGGTTCTTGGGTACCTTAGGGGTACTTCTGATGTTGGACTCGATTTTGTATGTGGTACTCAATTTTTGGTCATAGGGTATTGTGATTCTGATTATGCTTTTGATGTGGACAACATGAGATCTATGACTGGTTATGTGTTTACTTTGGGTGATTCTGTGGTAAGTCCAAAGGCAACTTTACCGGCAATGGTGACACTATCTACTACTGAGGCAGAGTATATGACACTGACAAAAGCATCAAATAAGACAGTCTGGTTAAAAGGGCTAGTCAATGATCTGAGTTTACATCAAGATCAAGCTGATATGTATTGTGATATTTTAAGTGCAATATGTTTGGCTATTGATCAGGTTCATCATGAGATAACCAAGCACATTGTTGTCAGGTACCATTTTATGAGGAATGAGAGAAGGTTCAAAGTTGAAAAGACCAGCTCTGATGTTAATCCTGCTTATATGTTCATTGAACATGTTCCAAAATGTTATTTTCAGTTGTGCCTGAATTTGTTGAACATCCAAAACTTTTAATATGAGTCTGGAATACTCACCTAAAGTTGGGGTTCTCACTGAGATATTCAAATCTGAATGAACGAGGAAGTCTGGCACTTGGTTGTGCATCTGGTCTGTCAGCCTGCATGGAGTTCAAGTCAAGGTGGATATTTGTAATGGTGACTTAAGGCCATGCCGCTGAGTCTTTTCTGGAAGTCCATTTGGTCAGCTAAGCAATGTGTTGCTGCTGCTGAGTCTGGTGTTCGGCTGAAGGGGTGAGCAGGGATGATCGTCTGTTGAGCCTACTAAGCCGAGTTGGTTCTCAGCATTACACGGGGAACACGTCTGCATGGATTCCATCTGTATATAGGGTTACTTCTAAAGTATTTCAGTCATTACATGTTTTCGCTGTTAAGGCGGTTAGAGTTTAATTCCCAAGGCCTATAAATACCAATGTAATTGTAACATATGTATAATTTTATGTGAATAATAATATATCATCATTTGTCCGTGGATTGTCAACACATTGTCGGAAACCACGTTAAAACTGTGTTCCTCCTGTTTCTGCACTTGTTGATTATTTATTTATCTGTTCTTTTCTCACAATCACTATGAATCCATGAAGATCCGTTACAACATCTTCCATCACTCATTACCCGGATGCCTGACTCTTAATGGCACCTCTTACACCGTTCCACGGTGGTTGGTATGGATTTGAAAAGCTCTGAAGGTAGTTGTCTTCAAAGAATGAAGTATATTTTATGTGAATATTGAAGACCAAGCCTATTGAAACGAATGAGATAAAGCCAAAAAAAAACACATATTACTGAAATTTTGTGTGGTGGATTTCCAAACGAAAAAAAAGGCAAATAGTCCATTATTCTGAAAAAGGAGCCCAAAGAAGAAAAACAAGAATTATTCAAAAAATACAATGGTACAATAAAACACGTTATAAGTAATTAAATCGATCATGTATGTTGAAGAAAGCTTGTATACATTGTCCAAGAAACTCCCATGGCCTCTTTGATAGATAATATATAAGCTAGCGACAAATGATTTCACAGCTTTTTCAACATCAGACTTACTCCTTGCCCAGGCTCAGTAACCAAGTTTACAGTTGGGACATGTTTGTAATTTGGCGAGAGAGAAAAAGAAAAATTGGACAAAATAACAGCAATCAATATTTTGAGCTCAACCAAAGCCAAATTTTGACCCAAGCACACCCGTGGCCCTACGCCAAAGGGCATATATAGGTGTGGTTGCTTGCACGCACCAGCAATTCCGTTAACAAACCTTTCAGGATTGAATTCATACGAATCTAGCCCCCAGTTTTCTGGATCAGTGTGCAATGTAGTCACCAAAGTCCATATGTTTGCCCCCTTTGGAACCTCAATGTCCCCGAATTTCATATCCTTAAAAGCTTCTCGAGACACCACAGACACTGGAGGATATAGTCGTAGTGAATCATTGATTGCCATTGACAACTGCAATTCATGAATTTGTAATTGAATATTGAAATGTGTTGAATTACCGTATCTTTCAAAAGATTAATTAAGCTGATAGAAACGTAGATAATTAACATTATATCTTAATATGCCCCTCAAGTGTGGGCCAATAAAAAGGGAGAGAGACTCGTGTGAGTGTGAGCCTGTAGAAGGAAGAGAGACTTGTGAGTCTATAAGAAAGGAGATAGAGGCCCGTGTGAGCCTATAAGAAGGGAGAGAGAGGCCCGTGTGAGTCTATAAGAAGGGAAAATTATGCATGGAGCGAGGTTTGAACCCATGACCTCCTGTTCTGATATCATGTCGAATTATCAACTCTCCCAATAGCTTAACTGATGGGGAGATAGATAATTAACATTATACGCCAATAGTTATGGATGAAAGTTTTGCATCACTAACACCATTTGTAACTTAATTATTAATTAATACATGTTTCATCTTCCGGATCATGTCCGAATCAGGCATTCTACTATTGCAAATTTCAAGAACCTCAGCACGGATGCGTTCTTGCCATTCAGGATTCGCAGCCAAGAGCATGAGGCACCATACGGCTGAGACAGCAGTAGTTTCGTAGCCGGCCAAGTAGATGTTCTTGCAATTGTCAACAATAAAACGATCGATTTCACCTGGTCCCAAATTACTACTCTTAGCACCTTCAAGGATCATTTGAAGTAGATCCTTCTCATATCCTGCTTCAGTTCTATCTTTTACCACTCGTAAAATCAAGCTTTTGATTTCTTTTTCTAGTGCCCATGCTTCTCTGTTGCTCTTTGTAGGCAGGTACCTGTTACATATATGTAAATAGCTATTCTATGCTCACAATAGTTGGCTTAGATTTTAGTGCATTATATATATATATATATATATATATATATATATATATATATATATATATATATGACGTGTCGGACACAAGATCTCTGGTAAGGAGGGACAGTAAAAAAAATTTATGGAGGGACGGTAAAAATTTTGAAGAGACAAATAAAAAAATTCAATGGCGGCAAACAAGATGCATGCTACATATATTAATAGATTTTTTTCGCATAGCCAACTTTGGCTGTATGTAAATCCGCCACCAGGGGCGGATCTATACCTACTAAGGGGGTCACGTGACCCCACTGAGTTCCTAGATTTTTTTAGTATTAAAACGATGTAGTTTTTTTGTTAAAAATATCGTTTTGTTGTTAAATGTAGTTTAAGGTTCTGGTTACCCCACTGGAACAATTTTTTATCTAAACATTGTAGTTTTACAATCCGGTGAGCCTACTAAAAAAAGAATTCTGGATACACGCATATATATATATATATATATATATATATATATATATATTACCTCATCCCCGGGATCCCTCCGGTGAGCAATGTCTTGGATGCAACTTCTTGGAGAGCCCTAAGTTTCATGAAAATTTCTTCTCCCTTGGAATAGCTACTACCAAAACAAGCTCTTGAAATCACATCTCCAGAAAAAGCTTCTAATGTCTTGATCAATGTTAATGTCTGCAACTCCACCATTTGCCTCAATTACACTCTTCCATGAGTTCACTAATATCATTGTTGACCCTTGAATCATATTTACCATACCCTAATTAAATTAAGAGATTAAGAGAATCATCAAGTAATTAAAACACTTAATTGTAATATCATCATCAATATTTTTATAAAAAAGAAAAACAATGCCAAATTAAGGCCGGTATTTGGTGTCTAAATCATAATTATGTACCTTGACTTTTTCCACGTACAATTCAGGAGCAAGGACCTTTCTCTGGTGGGCCCAGTAAGGTCCATTGGAAGTAAGAATGCCTTGACCAAGCAAAGAACCCCTCTGTTTCGCTTGATACGTAGGTTTTCCCAAGTCTAAGGATGTGCATGTGGTAATCTCTCTAACCATGTCTGTTTGAGTGACAAGTAAAATTTGTATATTTCCCAAAGCAAACAAGAACACCTCACCTGATGATCAAAATAAGAAATTTTTTTTAAATGGGTTATATACATTTAATTATGTGATCTAATCATGTCCACGTCCACGTCCACACAACACACAAAAAAAAAAACCTGAGTCAAAATAATATTTTCCCGATGCTAACAAAAATGTTAGGTTCAAATTGAACCAGTATAATAACTCCTCAAATGGAGTTACTATATGACAATTTCTCAGGAAGACCGACTATTGCAAGACGCTTCCACCTTTAAACTACAACAAGGATTGAGCCCAAAAAAAAAAAAAAAAAAAAAAAAAAAAAAAAACTATGCCTCATTTAATTTTTGCTAATATTATTACTACACTTCTCCATGGGAAAATATTCGTATTTAATATACACAAAAAAAACAAAAAAAAAACTCATGCCAATAATTCACAACATTAACATATATAAATATATATTAGACTTTCGAAACTGATATGTGCCAATCTATTGGCTGAATGAATATCTTCCCAGAATTAAGGTTGGAGAAATGCAAATAGATTTGCAGGTAAAATCATCCATATATAAAAACAACATAGATTTGCAACATATATATATATATATATATATATATATATATATATATATATATATATATATATCAAAACACAAATTCTATTAAAATCTAAAAACATATCATTTGGAGGAAATGGTGATTAAACACTGATTGATTTGCAGCATAAAAAAAATAATCCATAAACAACTACTAAAATCTCCATTCACATACGTACCGTATCGTTTTCTCCATTCTTTGAAGAACGGAAAGAGGGCTGATCCGCAATTGTGAAACACCGGAGTACTATGATCATTAATGGCGCTGACTTTGGCCGCTGCTTTATCCTTAGCCTTCTTCATTTCCAATGCGTTACCAAAAAGCAACTTTTGGCTGGGTCCATCGATCCCTTGCTTCCTCAACGCAGATCGAAGACTTCCAGGCTTGCCAATTAGTGCTTTATAGAGACGGAACAAGAGTCCCAAAAAGAGAATAATTGTCGCTGATGCCGAGACTCGAACCCAGAAATTAAATTCCATCATATATGTAGATATATATCCTTGAGAATTCAGTTTTTGGTTATATAAACTTGGTGGTGGGTTGCTTTTCTTCTCAATACATACTGAGGTGTGATCTTGAGGCCATATTTATAGTGAAGGAAATGATGAAAAGGAACATGAGGATAGTGTGCACTTAGCTTGATTGCTTTCAGTTTTTAGACTTTGTTAATTACTACTAGTATCCGTCAGTGACGGATCCAAGAATTTTTTTCAGTGGGGGCTAAATTCAAAAAAAAAATGTAAAAAAAAAATGCAGCAGCCGGGTTTTGTATAGCAGTAATACATCTAACCTGTTGAACTAAATAAACAATTACACTAAAATTTGTCTGAAATAATATAAATACACGATCTTTAAAATTTTTAGAGTGGTATTTTAGTAACTTCGCACGAAAAGTTGAGTGGGGGCCGTGCACCCCCTTTCTACATTGGGTCCGTCCCTAGTATCCGTGTAAGACACGGTTAAACAGATAAATTGTTACTTTTTAGTGACTAAAAAGGGCAGGAATTTTGGGGCGTTTATTTGTATCACAGACTGCACCGGTGCACGGAGCGAATCCAAGAATTTGATCTAGTGGGGTTATAATCTAAAACTAATTTTTTTCAAAAATTGCTGAACCTTGTGTATCCCTCCAATCTTCTTCAAAAATTGCTGGCCTATCTCATTGGTAAAAATCGCAAGCAGCATACGGAGGTTCTCGACAAAAAATTAGGCATCCCTTTCTTACACACTCGGGTTTTGAAAAGCTATTCTGGGTTCTTGATTGATAAAATGAACACGGTACCCCAAAAGACACGGTGGGGTTTCTTAACTTCGGTTTGTACCACACAGGATCCGGACTCAAATGTGTTTATTAAATTGATGTTCAAAGAGTAATTTTATGTTGAGAATTAATAAGACTATATATACATCCTTCTCTTATATTCTTTGTTTGAAGAACAGATGAAGCTGTTGCACTAATTAAGCTGCATTCTCGTTTTTAACAGTTTCCGATTTTAACCAACAACATGATTAGACAAATTCTACTACTATGAACACACAAACTTCTTCCACAAAAACCATCAAAAATTGAAAGTTCATAGTCTTTGCCACATTATTCAAAGTCTTTGTGGAAATTGATTAAATAGAAAGATAAGTGTTTTTTGTGGAGGAGAAAAAAAGGAAGCTCTCTGATTTTTTATTTGTTTTGATTAAATGAATTTGTTTTGATTTTTAGGGTGTCCGCTCTGCTGGTGCAGCACAATAGAATCGATCTTATGTAAGTCGGTTTTAAAAGCAAAAACGGATTTCACGAAGAATTGATTATGAATCGAACCTCAAAAGTTGATTTTTAGCTTCAGAATCGAATTTTAAAAGATCAATTTTGTGAAAACGGTGTGATGAATAGGTAGGTGGGGTGCAATGAAAAAGCAGTAAAGATGCAAATAATAGTACGGTGTTTACCTTAAATGTTTTAAACGTACTAATAACATCTTTTAAATCTTTATAAAAAAATGTTTAAAATCTTGTATATTTAATGTATTGTAAATTGATACACCTTATAATTTTGTAAATAAATTTTTTGGGTTCCAACTTGTTTACTACTATGGTTTTATGGAGGAAAGAAGGGTCTTTTATAGTGCCCTTCATTTCTGATATTTAATCTCGATCTTACACGCAGCCACCATATAATATTACTCTTGTTTTGCCTCGTGAGGAGGCGAAGGGTAGTGAGCCGTAGCGTGACGTAGCCGCTCATGGTTGACTCTTCTTTTTCATCTTCTTCTGTGTATTTATGCATAAATTTAATGCAAATATTTTATTTTTTTTAAAAAAAAACTTTTTATATGTTGTTCAGTGAAGTATTCTAAGAACTTTTGTAGTTGAAACCTAAGGCTAATTCATTGTAAATTATTTTTTATAATTTATTTACCTTTTTCCTCCCTGTGTATTTTTCTCACTATTCATCGTTGACCAAGTCAACATTTCGATTCCGACCTCTGATCTAAGATCCGTCCGGTCCATCTGTTCCAAATGGGGGGGTAATTACAATACTTTAGTCGCTTGCACTAACGTCGCTTAGTCTTGCGTGCGGAGGCAAGTGAAATCACCCTGATCCAACGGTTAGATTGAGAGAAAATCGAATTTGAAGTTCCATGAACAGTGTGTCATCACAGGCAAATTTCTCTCTCTTTCCATTACTGTTTCCATTACTATTGCACAACAGTAAAAGTGGGTCATTTATTTGAATTCCCATTTTCTGATAAAAGCACTTCATTTGTCCTTTTTCAATTTCGATCAGAATATTTTCTTCACAGGAATTGCATCATTCGTCATCTCCCCCACCTGCAATGATTAAGGATTAACTTAACATTAAGGCATCAGGGGATCAAGGAATAATTTAACATTGATTGGGTCTGTTGTCATAAACCCAGTTCATCGTTTTCGGGGATTAACTTAACATTAATGGTCAGGGGATCAAGGAATAACTTAACATTAATGGTCAGGGGATTAAGGAATAACTTAACATTAAGGCTTCAGGTTTTAAGGGTTTATTGAGGGGTGGGGGGTACTGGGTCTCTCCCCCACCTGCAGGCTGTCGAGGGGTTATTCTCCCCCACCTGCAGGACCCGGAGAACAAACCTTTTTACTGTTGTACAATAGTAAAAAGGGATATAAAACAAAAGGAAGAATTATTTTTTTCAACTTCTTTACTACTATGGTTTTGCGGAGGCAAAGAGGCAAATAATCCATGTCGTACACGTGGCAAATAATCCCTGTGGGTCATTTTTAGTTAGTCTAGAGATAGAGGGAGAAAATATTTTTTTTTTGGGTTCCAACTTGTTTACTACTATGGTTTTGCGGAGGAAAGAAGGACCTTTTATAGTGCCCCTTTATTTCTGATATTTAATCTCAGTCTTACACGTGGCAAAACCATATAATATTACTGGTTTTGCCCCATGAGGCGAAGGGGGTAGGCCGTAGACGTGACGTAGCCGCTCATGGTTGACTCTTCTTTTTCATCTTCTTCTGTGTATTTATGCATAAATTTAAATTTTTTCAAAAAAAAAAAACTTTTTACATGTTGTTCAGTGAAGTATTCTAAGAACTTTTGTAGTTGAAACCTAAGGCTAATTCATTGTAAATTATTTTTTATTATTTATTTACCATTTTCCTCCCTGTGTATTTTTCTCACTATTTATCGTTGACCAAGTCAACATTTCGATTCCGACCTCTGATCTAAGATCCGTCCGGTCCATCCATTCCAAATGAGGGGTAATTGGAAGACTTTAGTCGCTTGCATTAACGTCGCTCAATCTTGCGTGTGGAGGCAAGTGAAATCACCCTGATCCAACGGTTAGATTGAGAGAAAATCGAATTTGAAGTTCCATGAACAGTGTGTCATCACAGGCAAATTTCTCTCTCTTTCCATTACTGTTTCCATTACAATTGCACATTATAAATTCAAAATATGTATTACAAACACCAGTTGTCAACAGAAGGTATACCAGTTTTCAAGATAAAAAACAAAAGGGTACTAACAAATGGAGTGTTTCAAGAAAAAAAATTATTATTGTTAATTACTACTATCCATGTAAGACTCGGTTAAAGAGACAAATTGTTGCTTTTTAGTGACTAATAAGAGCAGGAATTTTGGGGCGTTTATTTGCATCACGGGCTGCACCGGTGAATAGGGCGGATCCAAGAATTTGATCTAGTGGGGTTATCATAATCTAAAACTAATTTTTTTTATTTAGAAATTTATTATAGTCGGGTTACCAGAGCCTAAAATTGCTTTTTTAACGACGAAACAATATTTGTTAATAACAAAACTACATGGTATTTACTTCATTCATTCCGAAATTACTGAGACAGTTGTCAAAAAGATTTGTTTCAAAATAACTGAGGCAGTTATATTTCCAATGCAATATTTATTGTATTTTTCCTACATCTACTCATATTTATTAAGAAGTGAGAGAATAAATACAACATTGTATTAGTTAGACTAATGGTTTTTTTAGTCGAATTAAAACATTAACTCACATTTTTAATATACGTGTTTCTGACAACTGTCTCACTTATTTCGGAACGGATGAGTGTAATTAAACAAAAATTCATGGATCTCAATGGGGTCACGTGCCTCCCCTTTGGTAGGGTATCCGTTCTGTTGGTGCACCACAATAGACTCGATCTTATGTAAGTCGGTTTTAAAAGCAAAAGCCGACTTCACGCAGAATTGATTCTGAATCTACCTTAAAAAATTGATTTTTGGCTTCAGAATCGAATTTTAACTTGATCGGTTTTGTGAACACGGTGTGATGCATAGATAGTTGAGGTGCAGCGGTAAAACGAGTAAGATGCAAATAATAGTCCGGTGTTTATCTTGCATGTTTTAAACGTACTAGTAACATCTTGTAATCCTTAATAAAAAATGTTTAACATCTTATATATTTAATGTATTGTAAAATGATACACCTTATATTTAATTTTAAGATTTTTTTCTTACCTTTTTAAAACTAAACCTAGACACATTATAAATACAATATGTATTATAAACACCAGTTGTCAACAAAAGGTATAATAGTTTTCAAGACAAAAAAACAAAAAGGTATAACAAATGTAGTGTTTCAAGAAAAGGAAAAAAAAAATACAAATGGAGGAAGACATTGCTACGGAGAGACTTTATGGTGCAACGGTTGTAAGAAGGTTGTACCAAGTGGCATACATTAGAGCCTCTCATTTTTACTCTCTTTCACATAATACACTTTTATCGTGTGTGAGAGGTTAGAAATGAATGGTTGTAATGTATGTCAAACTCACTTTGACAACAACGCTTCTTCTAACAGTTGTATTATAAAATTTGTCCATTGCTACGTAGCGAATGAAGACTAACGAGATAGTACTGCCTCCGTACTAAAATAGGTTCTTTTAATTTTTTTATTTTGTCCCATAATATAAATTTATTTAAATAACTAATGAAGCATTTATTATATTTTTCTATTTTTACCCTTTATTTATTATCTATTCACCCACTTTTTACTACTCTACATTAATAATAGTCAAAGGTTATTTTAGACTTTTCCATCAAAATTAATGACACATAACCAATTTAACAAACTTTCTTAATCTGTGTGAAATAATCTAAAAGAACTTATAGTTGAGACGGAGATAGTTGTAATTTAAACGGAAAATGCTTGCCTTGTTTGTCATAAGTCAACAAAAGGAGAAGACTATCGAGATAGTAGTATTTTAAACGGCAAATGCTTGTCTTGTTTGTCATAAGTCAACAAAAAGGAGAAAATAATTGTTACGTCCCGCTCCCGGATACCGAGCCCTTATCCGGAAGAGAAACGTTCGGCGCGTATAGCATCAAATAAATCTAATATTATACGCAAGCCTCTACGTCGTCGTATCAAGTAAAAGCAAACGGAAGCTAAAAAGACTCAGGTAAAAACATAAAAGCTACTATGAATAGAAATTAACAATGCTAAAGATGGATAGTTAAGATTACAACGATTAAAAACTCAAAGACTTATACAATACGATGCCTTAAAAGTAGAAGTACGACAAATCTAAGAGAAGAAATACAGCCAGTCTAATACAACATTTACAAAGAAAATAATCTAGAAGCTTCGTCAAGACTTTAAGTCTTCAAAAGCCGTCGTCTACACTTGATCAACCTGTTCGTCTTCTCACCCCATAATGCACACAAAAGAAAATGCAAAGGAGGTAAGTACAAAGTACTTAGTAAAAGTGAGAAGCTACGACAACAATTAAGATTTATAAAGAAAAGATATTTAATTGTTTAATTAGTTATCGTTGTGTGACCGACTCAATCTAGGGTTCATTTCATGTCCATCAACATGAATTGACTAAACATGTCTACTTAACTTATCTATGCTACAACCGCACTCAAGGGCACTACGCGTATCCACTTTTGGGACACTCTTGGCAACATATTAGTGGATCACACCAATATCCACGGAGTCTAGAATAGGTAGGCTCCGATAGTACGCACATCTCAGCGGAGTCCCTCCGTACTTAAGGTTTTTTTGACCTACGGAGTTCTTCCACCTTCAGAGGTAGGCATACATCACGATATAGACTGGAGCCTATCTAAGAGAGACATGTTGTTTAATCTTTTACTAGTCGAGTACGTATTATTAGGATGATTAACTAGCCACCTAAGTGTTTCAATTAATCTCCCTCACAAAAACTACTCTCTTCCTAGACCACTAGACACGGACAAGGCCTAGCAATTACACAGACATTGATGAATGCTAATTCATCAAAGCACAAGCCTAGCATGCCCTTCCGACGGATCCGAACTTCAACTCCCCTTAAGAGTACATTCGGTGTTTTAACTGAACGAATCAGAAGTTCAATTCAAGCTTGTTTATATTTATTCAATGTTAATATATCATGTTTAAGGGTTTAATACAGTAAACACAAGAGTATAAAACCTGAAACTAAGCTGAAACGATGAAAACAGTGAAAACAAATAAAATAGGTCAAAGGCCCGTTTGAAAAGCTTAAACGCCCGTCTAACCCCGAACGCCCGTTTAAAACCCTATGGACGTCCGTCCGAAACCGAACGCCCGTTCACTAACCTCAAAAGCGCCGTCCGTCAAAAGGGCTACATCTCGAATCATAAGTCACACCTCAAACGCGCCCGTCGAGAATACCTAAACGCCCGTTTGAGCTGCAACGATCGCAAACGCCCGTCTGCCTAATACAGATGCCCGTCTGCCTGGGTTTTGCCCAGAACCCTAAAATCATCAAGACACGAATTCCCATTCGTTTCTAACCTAATTGGCATCGGAAATAACACAATAAAACATAGGAAAATATATCTAAACATACCAAATCATCTATGATCCTTTGATCAACAAAAAGACACATCTTTCTATCATCTAAACACCTTAGAACTTGATCTAAACCTTATAAACGAAAATTGGAATCATAGGAAGAGCCTCTTACCTTATTTGCTTGCAAAACTGACAGCAAAATACCAAGCAACTGCAACAACTGTTGATCCTCAACCCCAAAACCTATGTGATCAACAGGAAACCCTAAAATCCTATTTCGTTGCAGAAAAACGAAACTAAAAAATCCTGTAAAACTGAAGATTACCTGGGTTTACTGCTGTGAAGCTATTTTTAGATTATTCTACGCTTCAAGACGATCGTTTCGACTACTCATGGCTGCGAAACAGAGTTACGGATTAAAAGATACGAATTTCTGAAGATCAAACTCGACGAATACCAAAAACTAGGGCTAAACTAAAAACTTACGGAATAAGGATATTTTATTTTCCAAAGTTGCGTCTCCTCGCGATGATCACTTTTCTCTCCTGCGGCATCTTGAACAGATGAACAGATTGATCACACGGTTCTTCCTTTTATTTCGCTTTTCTTCTGCGTTGGTTCCTTCAGATTGCCGTTCCATCCCCCCTTTTTTTTTCAGAATAGCGTGTAACACCAAAATAAGATATTTTGGGATAATTTCCTTTTTATAGTTATTAATTAAATTCAAAATAAATAATAACTTAATCCTTTTAATTAAATCCTTCTTAATTAAATAAATAGGATAAATAATAATTAGGTTGTAGTGGGTATGACCAATTACTATTTTACCCTTTCTGAAAAGTCGGGATGTTACATTCCTTCCCCCTTAAGAGGAGTTTCGTCCTCGAAACTCGAATGTAACCGAGAGGTGCTTGAACTCTGGACTTGCGAAGCGTTTCGTCTCCTAACTCGTACAATATTCTTCTTCTTCCATCTTCCCAACTCTTCCACCTGTCTTGAGCTATCTCGAGGTGGCGACGATCTACTTCAATCTCCTCGTTGACTTGCTGTAT
The DNA here is from genome assembly GCA_026214975.1 of Gentiana macrophylla. Classification (NCBI taxonomy): domain Eukaryota; kingdom Viridiplantae; phylum Streptophyta; class Magnoliopsida; order Gentianales; family Gentianaceae; genus Gentiana; species Gentiana macrophylla. Next base: position 28,141 of record JAOBSW010000666.1, on the reverse strand, counting down.
CAAATTTGGTCTCGTATTCTGTTGTCGCTCCACTTCATCCTAGAAAATCGCGTTATTCTATCTCTATCTTCATGAAAGATCGCCAGCAGCACTGTTCCAATTCTTGTACTTCTTGGTCGCTCCGAGAAGAACTGTAATTGCCATCTCGAGGTTTTCACTCTTCATTGTCCTTCCCAATCTTTCCCAATCGGAATCCCAAAGCTGATTCCGCTACTAACGGTTGCTATCTCCATCTATCTCGTGACCAATGGCTGGTTGGGCTCCAGCCACTCACTTGTAACCGGAAACAACTGGATCTTTGTCTTGCTTCTTTTACAAACTCATCGACTGCCTCGAATCTTGCAATCATTGGTTCAACACTTCTTTGATTGCTCATGCTGACCTATACCCGGAAAGCTGAATCTTCCCAGCCGAAACTGCACTTCTGGCACACTTGACTTCTTTCGATCTCAACTTACATCATGAAACCACAAGCTTGCTGAAGAACTGCAAGGATCCCAGCGGTAGGACTTCTTTGTCTCGTTGGGATGGAGAACATGCATCTGCCATCCTTTCTCTCTGACGGTCTGATCCAATCCTCGTGCCAATTAGGGTTAGCTTGGAAAATAAAAGAAGTTGAAAAGTGACAAGTTGAGTACCAGGGTGGTATGTCAACTAGGTAAGCCAAGGAAGGGTACAATGCACTTGAAATAAGGAAGGTTGCTTGAGTTACAAGCAAACCATGAAAAAATCTGTGTTGAGAAAAGTTGAAGTTGGTTCCAGGATGAAGAATGAGGCATTGTATCATAATACAAAAGATAGCCACCAGAAGGAAAACAAAAGAACACCTTGCAGATGAAATTCTTTTGAGAGAGTGGAATTCCGCAAGACACGGTGGTCTACAAAGACTTCAGAGGCAACTTGGAAGAATGGTAATAGGCTTTCATATAAACCTTTTGAAAGTGGAGACGTTAAAGGAAACATCACCTGATGGACTTGGAAACATTAACTGCGAAGGAAGGAAATACTGGAATTGAGAACATTAGGCAGATGACCTTGATTGTTTAAAACTTGGTTAACAAAGATGGATGTTGGTGAACTAGAAAAATCTTCAGTTCACATGAGTTTCGTCAGGGAAACATCACACAACAGAAAATCAAAGTAAAGGTGCAGGGTCGAGCACCAGAAGGACTAGAAAGAATTTAGAAATCAAAAGAGAGCAAGAATCTCAACATGAAGGAGCCATGGAGACAAAACGAGTACACCAAAAGGTCTCAGAATAAGATAAACACTTGTCAAGAAGTGTCCAAGTTTGCAATAGTCAAAGAGAGGTTATTACGAGATTTAAAAGAAATAGAAATTTTCTCCTAGAAATTGTAAGGGCATATCCATAGTTTGGATAAGTAAGCGGCAAACAAGATTTTGAGTGAAGAGGAAATGACACTTTAGAATTGTCGGGTAAGGTTTGATTTCAAAGAATTAATTCAAACCTTCAAAGGAAGTTTAAACGATCATTGATGACTCAAATAAAAGGTTCAAGGTTGCACTACTCGAGAGGAATAGTACACTACCAAGGAATAAATGCTCAAGGTTATTCCCCGTGTGGAAATGAAACGGTTAAAATAAAATAGACTTTCAACCGGTGTAACAAAATTGTAGTAAACGCCAAAAGCGAGAAAGTGGAAAGTCAAAATGATGTATATGGCGGTTCATGGCTCTAAATGGCCCGAAAGAGATTTAAAACTGAAGCCCACAAGGTGCAATAACCTGAAATGGAGATCAAAAGTTTAGGAACTCAAACGTCGGTTGGCTAAATAAGTTCGGAAGGCACATTGTAAAAGGCTACCTTCTGCTTGAAACTAGCTTAGCATAAATTGCTAGAAGGTTAAAGATAAGTAACCGAACAGGAATGTCATGATAGGCTTAAAAATTTGACCAGTAAAAGAAGATATGCATGCCTTAAATGAACAGACAGCATTAGGTGAAATAGTTACAATATCGACACTACCCTTAGGAGGGGAGCTGAGAATAAACACAAGTAAAAAAAAATGTTCTGACATCAGAAGGCTTAGTCAAATTTGAATTTGAAATGAATGATGGGAGTGCAACACTGCAGAGAGGATTTGTTGAGTTTAAAGATCTCAAGTGAGGAATTACATGAGAAATAAGATACCAGATAAGGTATAATTACAAAAGGGCACGAAAAGGGTCTGAAAATCAAACATGGCATGCTGGAGCATAGCATCTTGGTTCTTGTTTACAACTGCAAAAGAAACTATAACGTTAGCTTTACAAGCATCCTACTAAAGATTTAACTCAGAAGGAGATCAGACTTCAAGGAACTCCTAAAACATGACAATCATAACTTACTACCCCCTTAGCCCAAACCCTAAGTCAAAGAGGTGAAAATTCCTTTTAGGTTGCTGTGTATGATATTTACTCTGGATCTGACATTATCAATTTGTACAGAACAAACGAAGAAGAAATTGAGCACGATCCAAAGAGAAAAGATTTAGATACTGGAGTTTTCCAGGTGATATAAAAATATTAGAATTTTTTGAATGAAGATAAGTTGGTCAAAAACAATTATTTCTGACGATTGCACAAGCTGCCAGAATTTCCAGATTAATAAACACTGTGTTGAATTGTAAATCGAGATCAAACGAAAAATAATATGAACTTAATTCCAAAATAAAAGCTGTAGATAAAATTGTTGTCTGCAACATATAAAAAATTCAGGTCATTTGAAGATGTTTAACCTGTTCAAAACAGAGGAATAAGTGAAGGTGCTGCTGCAGATTTTCTGGACAGAGTGTCCGGTATAAACATGAATTTTCTGAATAATCCATAATGATTATCGAGTTGATGTAAAAAGAGAAATTGTAGATAAGACAGTAATCTACTTTGCTGAAAATTTGCAGAATTTTTAGAGTAGGGGAAGACAGTCTTATGTTAAAGGGAAAACACGGAAACAAAAGCATTCACTCTTGTTGGGTAAATCCAAACACGAGGACAATGAAAAGTATGTGCCAAAATAAGAGACTTTTAACACTGTGAGTTGAAACGACTGAGGAGTACTTGAAAATAATAGAGTTACACATGGAGTTCGTGTAGAACCGTCTCAAGCAAAGCAAAGGTCATAGAATGTTGATGAACACAACCAAGTGATAGTGAAAAAAGGAAAGTGAAGGACTTGTAGAGCTGAATCAAATATCATTCTCTACAAAGTTAGGCCAAAATAAAAGTAAACTCAGATATTCATGTGTAGAGAAGGTGAAGAGATTTCAATAGGGAAATTAAGGAAAAGAAAATCAACCAAGAGGACCTCGACTTTAAGGTGTAGGCATAAGACTCCGATCCCAAAGCATTACTTAAGGGAGTTTCACAACCCTATGGAACAAGCTATGGTTTGGAACTTCAAAAGAAGAAAGAGTTTCTACTAAGGATACTAGAAGGAACAAACCTGAGGTGATCACATGAAAGATGTGAACTGAGAACTCGACCTAACCTTCGTCTCAGAAGACTCCTCTCTAAGTCCTGATAACTGGACCACGGTTTAAGAATTCTTAGTCTTACGAGGATTACCACCAAGCTCAAGTTCCAGAAGGTCTAAAGGATTCTTATCTTAGAGGAAGAGATGCCTAGAACGAAAAGGGCGCTTCTCTCTCGATACCAATCAGAACGCCCCGCTCCCGGATACCGAGCCCTTATCCGGAAGAGAAACGTTCGGCGCGTATAGCATCAAATAAATCTAATATTATATGCAAACCTCTACGTCGTCGTATCAAGTAAAAGCAAACGGAAGCTAAAAAGACTCAGGTAAAAACATAAAAGCTACTATGAATAGAAATTAACAATGCTAAAGATGGATAGTTAAGATTACAACGATTAAAAACCCAAAGACTTATATAATACGATGCCTTAAAAGTAGAAGTACGACAAATCTAAGAGAAGAAATACAACCAGTCTAATACAACCTTTACAAAGAAAATAATCTAGAAGCTTCGTCAAGACTTTAAGTCTTCAAAAGCCGTCGTCTACACTTGATCAACCTGTTCGTCTTCTCACCCCACAATGCACACAAAAGAAAATGCAAATGAGGTAAGTACAAAGTACTTAGTAAAAGTGAGAAGCTACGACAACAATTAAGATTTATAAAGAAAAAATATTTAATCGTTTAATTAGTTATCTTTGTGTGACCGACTCAATCTAGGGTTCATTTCATGTCCATCAACATGAACTGACTAAACGTTTCTACTTAACTTATCTATGCTACAACCGCACTCAAGGGCACTACGCGTATCCACTTTTGGGACACTCTTGGCAACATATTAGTGGATCACACTAATATCCACGGAGTCTAGAATAGGTAGGCTCCGATAGTACGCACATCTCAGCGGAGTCCCTCTGTACTTAGGGGTTTTTTTACCTACGGAGTTCTTCCACCTTCAGAGGTAGGCATACATCACGATATAGACTGGTGTCTATCCAAGAGAGACATGTTGTTTAATATTTTACTAGTCAAGTACGTATTATTAGGATGATTAACTAGCCACCTAAGTGTTTTCAATTAATCTCCCTCAGAAAAACTACTCTCTTCCTAGACCACTAGACACGGACAAGGCCTAGCAATTACACAGACATTGATGAATGCTAATTCATCAAAGCACAAGCCTAGCATGCCCTTCCGACGGATCCGAACTTCAACTCCTTTTAAGAGTACATTCGGTGTTTTAACTGAACGAATAAGAAGTTCAATTCAGGCTTGTTTATATTTATTCAATGTTAATATATCATGTTTAAGGGTTTAAAACAAGAAACACATGAGTATAAAACCTGAAACTAAGCAAACGATGAAAACAAAGAAAGCAAATAAAAGCAGTCAAAGGCCCGTTTGAAAAGCCTAAACGCCCGTCTAACCCGAACGCCCGTTTAAAACCACATGGACGTCCGTCGAAACCGAACGCCCGTTCACTAACCTCAAACGCCCGTCCGTCAAAAAGGGCTACATCTCGAATCATAAGTCACATCAAATGCCTCGCCTGAATACCCAAACGCCCGTTTGAGTTGCAGCGATCGCAAACGCCTGCGTCGCTTAATCTGACGCCGTCTGCTGGTTTTGCCTGAACCCTAAAACCATCAAGACACGAATTCCTATTCGTTTCTAACCTAATTGGCATCGTAAATAACACAGTAAAACATAGGAAAATATATCTAAACATACCAAATCATCTATGATCCTTTGATCAACAAAAAGACACATCTTTCTATCATCTAAACAGCTTAGAACATGATCTAAACCTTATAAACGATAATTGGAATCATAGGAAGAGCCTCTTACCTTATTTGCTTGCAAAACTGACAGCAAAACACCAAGCAACTGCAACAACTGTTGATCCTCAACCCCAAAACCTATGTGATCAACAGGAAACCCTAAAATCCTATTTCGTTGCAGAAAAATGAAACTAAAAAAAGCCTGTAAAACGGAAGATTACCTGGGTTTACTGCTGTGAAGCTATTTTTAGATTATTCTACGTTTCAAGACGATCGTTTCGACTACTCATGGCTGCGAAACAGAGCTACGAATTAAAAGATACGAATTTCTGAAGATCAAACTTGACGAATACAAAAAACTAGGGCTAAACTGAAAACTTACGGAATAAGGATATTTTATTTTCCAAAGTTGCGTCTCCTCGCGCTGATCATTTTTCTCTCCTGCGGCATCTTGAACAGATGAACGGATTGATCACACGGTTCTTCCTTTTATTTCGCTTTTCTTCTGCGTTGGTTCCTTCAGATTGCCGTTCCATCCCTTTTTTTTTTTTTTTTTTTTTCCCAGAATAGCGTGTAACACCAAAATAAGATATTTTGGGATAATTTCCTTTTTATAGTTATTAATTAAATTCATTTTAAATAATAACTAAATCCTTTTAATTAAATCTTTCTTAATTAAATAAATAGGATAAATAATAATTAGGTTGTAGTGGGTATGACCAATTACTATTTTACCCTTTCTGAAAAGTCGGGATGTTACAATAATACTCCCACCGTCCCAATTTGTTTGGGATATTTTGGAACTCACAATATTTAAGGAGACATCAATTAATGAGTTGTCTGGTCATTTAAAATTTCACTAATTTACTTTTTTATCCTTTATATGTAGCATTATTTTCACAATATTTAAGGAGACATCAATTAATGAGTTGGGACAATTTAGGCAATTAAAGCAAAAACTTTAAATCTATTTACATGGGAATTATTTTGGACAGCCAAAAAAGGAATAAGTCTCAAACGAATTGGAACGGAGGGAGTAAATCGGGAAGCCGTTTACATTTTACTCCCTCCGTTGTTTTTTATATGTCGCAGAGAGAAGATTCACACAGATAAAGAAAATAATTAATATGTCTCAAATATAGTGTTGGAAATGTATTTTTTGTTATTGGGGATGTAAATACTTTGTTGGTAAATGTGTTTTTAGTATTGGAAATGTATTTTTTTTTATTGAAGATGTAAATATTTTATTGGTAAAGGAAGAAAAAGTAATAAATGATGCATTGAAAATGTATAGCGACAGATAAAGAAAAACGGAGGTAGTACATTTTAAGGCATTATCTTGGTATATTGTTGCCGGCCATGTTCTATGTGGGAAAGAGAGAAAATTTTATAAAATAACCATTGTACCGAGCGACATAATTACAGGTTGTCATTTGTAACATCTTAGACACGATGGAATTGTATTATATTTTTTTTTTAAAACAAAATTTTATAATATTACAGAAAATAAAAATAAAAATATTTAAATTTGTCATTTAATACAATATTCCTATCATAATTACACCATAAAATAAAAACCGGAAGATTTCAACAATTGGTAAATATATTCTTTCTTTCCAAAATGAGTTCAATGTTATGCACCGTCCATTAAGTGATTTGATGTAACGAGACATACAAAGTGAGATATAGCCATATAGGAAGACTTTTTCATTTTTCATTTTTCATTTTTCTATTGATAGGAATGTTTTGTTTTCTAGTTTCATGTTGAAAAGTAGCATTTCATAAGTTCTTACTAAAACTGTATTAGACCGACACCTATTCTAATTAATGGTAATGCTATCTTCACAAACACTTAGACACAACATGATTTTAAGTCTTTGATTGTGATATATTTACGTTATGATCACTAACAATAGTATTACTGTGACGTCCTGTTCCCACATATCGAGTTTTTATCCGAAAAATAACGTTCGACACGTATAACATTAAATATTTCTAATATTACACGTAAATCATTACGTCATCATGTCAAATAAAAGCAACGTGAAAGCTAAAAGGATCCAGGTAAAGCATACAAGGATCTAAAGGAGTTTTTTTTAGTTATAATACTGTACAACTAAAAGATAGAAAATATATCATACAACAACGAAAAGAACTAACAACATACGAAGTCTTACAAACCAAAGGTAAACTTGTCTTACAACATATGTCTTAAACAAAGTCAAATAAAAGTACAACATGTCTTAAGAGAAATACATAGTCATTACAATCCATCGATAGATATAAAAGCATGATAATAAACTTCTAAACATAGCATAGCATAGCATAGCTTAAGCGTCCCCCTCATCATTGAACTCGGGATCATCCTGCACATCTTCTCGGGAAGGGAAAACATGCAGACATTCAAATGTGGTAAGTACCTAGCATAATTAGCAAAAGATAGAAGCTATTGAACAAAATGTTTTATTATAAAAGGAAGACAAGACGTTATTATTAAAGATTATCGTTATGTACTTGACACAACCTCTAAGGTTCACTTCATGCTCATAACTGGTTGTGAGATTCCTATTTTGTTTCTACCTTAACTTATCTTTGTTATGTCAAGTATTCAAAGATACTACGTTTAGTCATGCACTAAGAACATTAGGGTGCAACCTACTAGAGATATGCACCAGTAGCCACAGGTTAATCCCAATAGTGTGTGCTCAATTTTTGGCTATATAAACTGGGTGGGTTGTTTTTCTTTTGGATACATATTGAGGTGTGATCTTGAGGCCATATTTATAGTGAAGGAAATGATGAAAAGGAACATGAGAATTGTGGGCACTTAGCTTGATTGCTTTCAATTTTTCGACTTTGTTAATTACTACTATCCATGTAAGACACGTCTAAACAGACAAATTTTTAGTTTTTAGTGACTAAAAAGGGCAGGAATTTCGGGGCATTTATTTGCATAACAGTGACTCTACCGGTGCACGGGGGTGGATCCAGTGGGGTAACTAGCGTCTAAAACTACTTTTTTTTATCCAGAAATTTATTTCAGTGGGGTTACTGGAGCCTAAAATTGATTTTTTTTTACGAAGAAACAATATTCGTTAACAACAAAACTACATCGATTTTTTATAATTAAAAAAAATTCTGGATCTCAGTGTGGTCACATGACTCCCCCTTGATAGGGTGTCCGCTCTGCCGGTGCACACTACTACCTATGAACCACAATAGAATCGACCTTATGGAAGTCGGTTTTTGGATCCAAAAACCGACTTCCCACAGAGCCGATTCTGAAGCGAGCTTGAGAAATGATTTTTGGCTATAGAATCGAATTTCAAGAGATCGATTTTATAAAAACGGTGTGATGTATTGGTAGGTGGAGTGCAACGGTAAAACGAATAAGGTGCAAATTATAGTCCGGAGTTTACCTTTCATGTTTTAAACGTAGTATTACTAATAACAGTTCGAGTTCCAGTGAAGACAAAACGTGGTGTATGTGGTTGTGTATATTTCGTATCAGTTGTAAAAGAATTGTTTAACATCTTGTATATTTAATGTATCGTAAGATGATACACCTTCTATTTAATTTTAAGATTTTTATACCTCTTTAAAATTAAACCTAGAACTATTATAAATACAATATGTATTACAAACACCATTTGTTAACAAAAAGGTATAACCGTTAAAATAAATAAATAAATAAAAAGTTATAACAAATGGATTGTTTGAAAAAAAAAACACAAATGGAGGAAGACATTGTCACGTTGCGAATGTAGACTATCTAGATAGTAGTATTATTTATTTTAAACGGCAAACGCTTGTCTTTTTTGTTTGTCACAAGGAGAAAATAATAAATCGGGAAGCCGTTTTTTTTTTTTTTTTTAATTTTTTAAAGTGAACATTTTATTGCAATAGGCCAAGGCAATCATACATAGTTCAAAAATAAAATTCAAAGCCTCTTACGATTAACTACTACAGAAATAATTAATTATCCATTTGCCAAGCAAGACGAAGGTTCTTGGCTCGTTCTCTTCTTTCTGCTTCAGATCACGAAGACGAACGCGGAGGTCTCTCTTTGTCATATCCATGCAATTATCTGCATTTGCGCCATAGCCATATGTCAGTAAATAATCTCTCGCCACAAATACTTCCATTTCGTTGATCCAAATATGCTTCCGGGCTTTGCTTGTTAGATTTAACATCACCCGAGTCATTCACATTTGGGGCCCCAAAAAATCTGCTCCACTTCTCTCGCGGAATAACAATGCACCACACCATATGTGCCCAATCACAGTCCGTAATGTATGTAAAATAGACTCCTCCTCCTCGTCACACAAAAAGCACGTCATTTGCCAGGGACAATCTGACGCCATGCAAGGTTTTCACCAACTGGTAGGGCATTGTGCAAGATGCTCCATAGTAAATAGTTGCCCCTGGTCGGCCCTTTAACTCCCAAATTTTCCCCACATCTTGTTATTTTGCATCGGTTCCTTAGTTGGCGAAGAAAATTGTAACCCGAGGAAACCGTGTATTTCCTTTCACATCCTCTCCCAAAAATATTCCTGGTTACTCTCCTTGAACCCACCCCAAAGGACTCGTATGCCTTGCAAATGGCCCTCCACACTTGTGAGCACCCTTGTTTCGGCCTACTCGTCGATTCTTTATATTTATGAGACAAGACTTGTACCCAAAGAATGTTATGATGTTCTATCAATTGCCGGACTACTTCCTGTAAGAGCAAGATTCATCTCCTCATCCTCCGAATACCCAAGCCACCTACATCCCGAGGCCTACAAATATTCTCCCATGAAACCATGTGTAGAGAACGAGATTGATGAGTATCTCCCCAAAGAAGTCTCTACAAATCGTTCAAGATTATTAACAGTAATGGAAGGAAGATACATACTCTGCATTAAATAGTTAGGCTGCGTGGCTAGAGAACTTTGGATCATGACCCTCTTTCCTGCCCGGGATAAGGCCTTCGACTTCCAGGAACTTAAATTTTTCTTCATCTTATCTTCCAAAGTGGTAAACATACTAACCCGTATTCGACCTTGTATAAGAGGCACTCCCAAATAGTTACCTAGAGATGTCATGTGTTGCATTCCCAAACTGTCAGAAATTGCTGCTTTGATGACTTGGCCCACATTCTTCGACGTAATAAATCTGGATTTCGTGATACTAATTTTCTGCCCCGAGCACTTGCAAAAACTACTCAAAACTTCTTCCATAATTTGTGCCTGTTGCACCGTAGCTTCCCCAAATAATAAGAGGTCATCCACGAAAAATAGGTGGGAGAGCGGGGGTCCGTTCTTCGAGATTCTCAACGGTTTCCATCTCGCCCCTTCCACTGCCATATTTATCCGTTTACTCAGAACCTCCATACAAAGTACAAAAAGATATGGGGCAATTGGGTCTCCCTGCCGAAGGCCTCGTTTTGGAGTGAACGCCTCAAGCTTAGCCCCATTCCACAACACCGATAGGTGAGCCGAAGATATACAGTGTATCAAGAGGTCAATTAACTCCTTCTTGATGCCGATAGTGGTTAGGATGTTTCACGAAAAAACCCAATCTACTCGGTCGTAAGCCTTTTCCAAATCAATTTTCACCACCATGTACCCTTTCTTCCCTTTCCGTGTGTGAATGAAATGCATTACCTCTTGTGCGAGGAGAATATTATCGGTGCCGCTTCTACCCGGAATAAATGCGCATTGGGATGTACTAACCAAATCACCAATGCATTGGCTGAATCTGTTTCCCAAAATTTTAGTAATCAACTTCGTCACTACGTTGGCAAGGGCGATTGGTCTAAACTGAGTTGGTGTTTCCGGGTGGTCCACTTTAGGGATAAGGGATATCAACACTTCGTTCATATCGCGCGGAAAGGTGTACACTTCGAACGATTTCTTGATAAAAGTAATGACAGATTCTCCCATCTTTGTGCCCAAAGAATTCTTGAAAAAAATTGGAGGTAATCCGTCCGGCCCAGCAGCTTTGTAAGTTCCCATATCGAAGCAAGCGTCCTCGATTTCCTTCTCGCACACATTTCTATTTATTAATTGCAGCGAAGCTTGAGAGAGGTTGGCGAATTCGAGCTGACAGTTACATTGATGATCATTTGCCTCGGTCGAATACAAATTAATGAAGTAGTTACGCATCAAATTCTCTACCTCAGTGGCATCATTGATCCATGTTCCATCTTCCCGTTTTAAGGATTGTATGTTCGCACGTTGTCTCCTTCTTAGGGCTGTCATATGATAATAATGCGTATTGTTCTCTCCTTCCGTTATCCATTGAAGATGGGCCCTTTGGTGCCAAAACATTTCCTCTTGGTTTAAAATATTTGCATACTCGATATGAAGTTCCTTTTCTAGATTACGCAAAAAAGCCGACTCGTGTTCATCTAAGGATCTTTGAATGCCCCCCAATCTTTTTAAGCAAGCTGACTTCCGGTAAAAGATGTTCCCAAACGTGCACCGGTTCCATTCATTTGCTTTTGCCGTAAATTTTTTAATTGTTTCACTCAGATTATTGCAATTTGCATCCCAACTCTGCTCTACCATATTTTGAAAATCATCGTGTTCAAGCCAGGCATTGAGGAAACGAAAAAAGGCTTCCCTTGTGCGAGGCTTCTGTTTCGCCGTTAATTGGAGTAAAATTGGGCAATGATCCGAATGGGTCTTTCCAAGATGAGTAAGAGAGGCATCCGGATAGTCAATCAACCACTGCGTATTGTACCAAACTTGATCAAGCCGTTCCAAAATGTGCGTTCCCTTTTAAATTGGTCCTGTCCAAGTGTATTTAGGACCTTGGTAAGCCAGCTGAAAAAGCTCACATTTATTTATCATGTTTCGCATAGCCTGAACATTAACACCGCCCAATGGTCTGCCGCCTTTTTTATCTGCCTGATTGACCACTTGGTTAAAGTCACCTATCAAACACCACGGGTATTTCATGACCAGGGCCAACCTCTCTAGATATTCCCAACAATCAGTCCGCACACTTGGTGTAGGGGATGCATAAATCACGGATAAAACCCAACTGATAGAATTGTTTTGGTATACTGCTAAATTGAGGCATTGGTTCGAACTAGGTAAATAAAAAAGAGAAGTTACCTTATCTGACCAGAAGCACCAAATACCTCCACCATACCCTCTCGCTTCCACACAGATGACTCTGTTAAAGTGAGAGTTTCACAATATCTTCCAAGCTTTTTGGCTGCTAGCACGCGTTTCTAATAAACACAACACATCCGGTTTATTTGCTCTTAGCATATCCACAAGGCTGCGAAGAAAGTCTTGGGACCCGACCCCTCTACAATTCCAACAGAGAACTTTCATTAGAAATTTAAATTTTTTGTGTGATGGTGACCCCCCTCTACCATATCGGTGTCATCCGGTGGCTCATCTCGCAAGCTCTAATTTAATGTATCATGTTTCGATCCTTTCCCACCGTTATTTTTAGTCCCCCCATCTGGTGGTTTTAACGGTGTGGTGTTACCAACCCCATCTGTTGGGACCAAAGTTCGTAAATCTTGAACCAACTGCCCGTTCTGGCTCAAGGCCGTCGTACCTCTGCTTGTCGAGTTACTTCCTTGCCCATTAGAAATGTCTGTTAGGACGATAGTACTTCTCGCAGCCCCGGTGGACATGGACGATCTCTTTGAAGGAGCATTTTTCTGTGGTTCGTTCACAGCTGGTTCCTTCCTTTTCGTATGTTCCGTCCCGTTATTTGATTTGTTTTGTCTCCCCTGTTTTATGCCATTGCTATCCTTGGACCCCTGCTGGTCCTCTTTCCTTAAAAGAGTAATACTTGGTGCTGTGTTCTTGATTGTTGCTTCCTCCATTTGTCTTCTGAATCTATCTATTTCATCCATTGGTTCTTCTTCTACATATGCTTTTTCTCGAGGCTCATCCTCATCGGATAGCACATCAAATCTTGAGCCGGATGCACCTCTAGAGATTTAATTCGCACTTGCAGTCCCCGACTTATTCCGCTTCACCGTGTCTGTGTTTCATTACGGTTCCTGTTGTTCCTCTCTATCGAAACTGGGGGTGTCCTCCTTCTATCCCTTGCCAACATCCAAGGTCCAAAAGGCTTTTCCGGTGTAGGACCTTCCGGAGCCTTTGGATTCAGAAAATCTTGCGTGCCTACGATTCCTTCGCTTTCACCACTCGTTTGTCGGTTCGGGCATTCATGTGTCCTGTGGCGTAACGACCACACTCAAAACATGTCACCGTGCATTCCTCATACTCCACCTTGAAACGATTTCCCGAATGACAATAGACGTCCTCAAGATTCTATGTGAGGTTCATCTCTACACAAACTCGGCATACCTTCCCTCTAATCGAACCGGTAGTGACTACATCCACCTTAATTGGCTTACCCACCCTCCTAGCCAATTCTATCGTGAGATCATGATTTTCAAAATGTTCAAGTGGTACTTACGGAAACGAATCCAAACCATAGTTGACACGATTTTTTCTTTGGATGGCACGAAAAAAGGTCTCCACCTCATTACCGTTAAATAATGTCCTTGAATAAGCCAGGGACCCTTGCCGAGGCCTGTTTCATAATCCTCCTTACAACAAAATATGACTACATAGTAGCCCAATTCCAAATCCACAATGTCCAGCGTACGCATGAGCACCACATGTTTGTCAATTTACATTCCCAGGATACGATAAGAGGCGTTTCGGCCCGAAGACTTTTATGATCAACGCCGCCGCCATGGCCGCCAATACTCTCATGCGATCCTCCACCTCCAATTCAATGGGGTCATCATCAACCTCGTTACCTTTCCAATTTTCTGCAATTTGGATGAAATCCGCAATGTCGGATTCGTCCTCTCCCTCCCCTGTATATAGGTGGTCTCTGACATTAAATTGCTTAACAATGTCAACCCCACTTCTTCCCTGCCACGCAGACTCGTTTCCCGGTGAATTGAGGTTCGGTCCTTTCCATCTTTCATTGCTACGCTGCAGAAGGTCATTCTCTTCCTCAGTGCGTCCTCTACCATCAAGATCCATGGCCAACGGTGTTTCCATGGGTAGTCGGAATTCCGCCGTCACTCGAGGGAAGTCCCTGAGCGCCGGCCAAGCTAGCTGAACGAGAGATTTAAATCGGGAAGCCGTTTTCATTTTACATTTTTAGGCATTATCTTGGGATATTGTTGCGGGAGGCGTTATCGCCAGGGCAATATAGTTAACGCTAGGGCAACATTTTAATTAATGAGTGGAAATGATAAAATTAGCCTCACAATCATCTTCCCAAAATCAGGGAGACGATCCCGACGGTGCAAACATGCACAGCTCGCGGTGCGGTGCATCAAACGGCGTCGTATCGGGCGAAAACGACGCCGTTTTGATATTTTTTTTTTTTTTATTTTTACATCGGATCCAAACTGCGTCGTGTCGGAACAAAACGGTGTCGTTTTGATGCACCGCACGAGGTGCGGTACATGTTTGCACTGTCGGGATCCTTTCCCCCCAAAATCAACACCACTCTTTCGTCCTATTCATCAACTAGTCTCTCACCATCATTTCTCAAAAGAAATGCCATATCCATCGTCATCAACCCATTACCAACAAATTACTCACCAGCGAAAATACCTGCATGAAAATTTCCTATTAATTTCAACACTCCCTTAACCTAATTAATACAATTAATAAAAGTGAATGATATCGTTGATATGAGTGAGTTGACTGAAGACCGGCAAGAGGGGCGGGCGGGCGGGCAGAGCTCAGATGAACCATAGAAGACAAATTTGAGAAAATGAGGTTTTGTAAGAAATTAAGAATCTTTTGTAAGAATTGTGAAAACGACTGAGTTATAGTTTTTGGTGGGTTTGTTTAGAATTGTGATGACTGTGGAGTGTAAAGAGAAAAAAAAAAAAGACTGGAATATTTATAATCTTTCTATCTTTCGTTGCATCATAAAATATTTCTTAGTTTAGAATCTGTTAGTTTTCAACAACTTTGACAAATATATTTATTCTTTTCAAAATGAGTTTATTTTTATCGGAAGACTTTTTCATTTTTCATTTTTTTATTCATAGGAATGCTTTGTAGTCTAATTTCATATCGTAAAGTAGCATTTCATAAGGTCTTATTAAACTTGTACTCGACCGGCTTCTATTTTAAAGGCATTGTTAATGCCACCATAATCAATCATTTAAATGCAAATTCGATTTTATAGAGTTTGAAATTTGTTTTCAACCTCTTCCAGGAGAAGTTTCGAATTTCGTTGTGATCTTTCTCACGGCGGATTATTTGTAGTGTCGTTAAAGTGTCCATATTTTAATTAGTTTCACAATCACAACATAATTTGAAGTCTTTGATTGTGATGAATTTACATTATAATTACTAATAATACTATTACCCTTTAATTATACCCGGAAATTAACCGATGGTTCTGAATCGATTTTCTCCCAGTTAATAAAGTAATTTTAGATTGTTATGTTCTGTTTCAAATTCAATTTTACCAACTAAAGTGTCAATTCACTAACCTAACCATGAATAAATTTATATAAGTAATAACCTGAAAGTGTAATAGGGGGGGTATTTTTGAATTTCAAATCGAAAAAAACTCCACCAGGACTGCGGTAGAAATCTAACAGGACTCCGGTGGCAAAGTCGGATAAACAACAAAAGCACGAAATTATAGAATACATAATCACAAGTTTCAAACCTTAAGTTGGCCGGAAAACGTTTTTCGCGTTCAAAACCCGTTCTATATCGTAGATAATTAGCCCAAGTTGATTCCTTGTGATCCAGAGTGTTAATCATCACAAGTCGAAATAACTCTCAGGAAAAATTTGTAGTATATATTTCATTTTTCCAATGTCAAAGAATTAGGGTTATTTTCATTCTAATCATTATTAATTGAAAATGATCAAATCTTTCTCGTTCTAATCATAAATTTTCGTTCTATTTATGTGATCCTTCATTTTCCACACCAAATCTTGAATCCACATCGCATATTTCAGCCTTTAAAGATAAAAATTATGTAATCGCGTGAAGGGATATGTTAATTTTACGAATCTTTATATAATTTATGTAACTTAACTCAACAATTAATCACCATTGATGATGAATTCGTGTCTAGTGCATCACTGAGAGAATTTTGACAGAGATTTCCAACGTGCTTCCGGGCTGTCGGCTCTGCGGTATAGTTCCACCGGCTCGAAGGGAGGCTTGAACCTTTTTTTGCTTTGCAAATCCCTTGCAGCAAAGTACACGGTCCACTTTCATGTGGGTAGTCTGTTAATGCATATTATTTTCCACAATATATATTAACTACTGATTTTATTATCTTGGCATGTAGAATTGGTTAGGAATGATAGTAGAGACAAACTGCATTACACATGTAAGGTGGTTAGGCATTTGGTGGGTGTTAGGCGGTTATAAATGACCACTTGTCGGATATATTTTAGCAGGCCGATTAGCGTTGTATTGCATTGTCGGTATGAGTGATCTTTGGGATTGGTCGTTGATGAGGTCAACGACTATAATATTATATGTGATTATACTCCGTTTATACATCATTTTATATGTATTCGAGGACATTTGATTATATTTTGGTGCATTTAACACCTTTGTTCTTATTACGAGAACTAGGATGAAAAGTCCGGAAATCTCGTTGTTTACGGTGTTTTTCATGCATTCTCGGTCACCCTTGTATCTTGTAAGGATTACGTGTGGTATTTTTATGATTATTTGCGGGAATTAGGTGATTGGTATATCGGAAGGCGAGATCGCGGGGTTTAGAGTGTGTGCACAAGCTTAAACGTTCAAACGGATCAAAAATTGTCGGTATTACGACCTACCTTCAATTCATCTACATTTTGGTCCACCATAGAGGAATTTTTGGGGTGGGAATCTTCATGAATCTTGTAAAAATTAAAAGAAATTTCAGTATATTTTGAATCACTCGAATTAGAGGTCTACGCGCCTACCGTGAAACAGAGAAAAACAGAGATTTCTTGAACACTTAGTATCCGTAGGCGCACTAATGTAAGTCAACTTGATGATGCATTTTACTATGTTTTATCTCCATTTCTGATACACTTTTTAGAATTATTGTGCCCATTCGAGCCATTATTTGCATAGTTTCACCCAAGTGTATTGATTATAAATATTATATAAAATATCACATTTTGATAGGTTTAATACCGGTTATTGTAACTGGAGTGTTGTTTCGGGTTTACGCTTGGTATTTTTGCTGCATTATTGTAGGATTATAGGTTGACTAAGATCCTGAGTGATGACACTTGGTGAGTGATAATCGTGTTTTGAGGACTAAAAGAGTATGTCGGAACCTATCGAGTCAAAATGATCAAATTTCATTAACACTCTTGCCGTATCTTAACTTCAAATGACATTTGACCAACATCGAGGGCATTTCTGATCGTCGGCGTGTATGCCACGAACACACACGAAATACTAGCAAGAGTACTATGTCAATCGTAGTATAGTAGAAGCGAGTCAAGGTCGATCCCACAGAGACAAAGTCACTCATTCAACACATCCATCAAACTAACTATGAAAACAAATAATGGTCTTCGACCAACAAAGAAACAAAAAATAAAGTTGGTTTATCTCTCCTCACCGATCTCCTAACTTGGTGTAATTTACCCTTATACCTACTTCTCCTCGTAATTACCCAGTTTAACCAGAACACGTGTTTAATTTAGTTTTAGCTATGGGTGCAATCTCCTAGAGTTATCACTTCTTTAATATGACAGTAAACACCTATGCGACGTTAGCCTCCTTCGTTGGTTGTATTAACTCACACGCAATAAGATCTAGAAAGTGCCGGCAAACCGAGAACCTCCTAAGCAGCTATCGTTAATATGACTAGCACGTTCTAGGAATGATCGGACTAAGTCCTAATTAACACTTCACTTATCGTCCTTCATGTTAATTTACGAATACAATAAGCAGATTGGTCAGATCTAACATACTGTTAATGAAACCTGTCGATCAACATAGCTGACGCTGAATCTTCAGATTTAGGGTTACCTAAGTTGTGCCGCAATTACGGTAAAGACCGCCGCAATTGCGAGAGCGGTGGTTCCTAATTCTAGAATTTCATCGTTACGTCTCGACTAATTTTGGTTAATTACGAGTTGTTTAAGCATGCGGGTTAATTACATCGCGTTAATCAAAGTAAATCTACCATAATGAAGAATATGAATGAGCGTTCCAAGATTCATACCTGCTGTGACGGTTGATCCAACTTGATCGACTCAAGTTTGTTGATGGCTTGGAAGAGATAACCAAAGGAAAGCGAAATAAAACTCAAGAGAAACTTTATTTCATATGTAAAATAATGTATCTTATCAAACATCTCTTGTGTACCTAGTTTATACATAATCAATTCGTAAACAACCTTTATATAGCTATAAAACCGACTTAAGCTAGGTAAACTATAACCGACTTATTTTCTCTCAATGGCGGCTTCAATTTCTTGTCCAACAAGTTCTTGCATTTGCTTGACTAGGGTTGCCGCAGATTCTTTGGACTTCTTTTCTTCGATTCTTGGCCCAACAAATTTCTTCCAGACTTTATGACTTCGGCCAATCATCCTTTTTAGCCCAAATTCATTCACACTTCGCTCTATGACTTGGCACATCTAAAAATTATGGAAAATTACACGAAACAATACCAAATCTCAGGATAAAATGTATATACTAACCAAGGAACCGACTATAGACAGTTGACAAGTATTTCATACAATAATCCATCTATCATTCCGTAATTGAGCACAATTCGGGGTAAATAAACATATACTTTATAGTACTAATTTCACGGTGATCAACTACCCCCCACTTAGCTTTTGATCGTCCCGAGAAAAATGGCGAAAGAAAAGGAATCTTGAGACCAATATACAAGTTTTTAAAAACAACCAAATCATGAATTCAAGACAAGAATCATAACCGATGTCCATAAGCAACGCATTAAACTATATCTAATTCATGAACCAATGTGTGTGCAATGACTCTCAATCCGTAGTACATAGCGAGAATCACATTAAATCGACTCGAGCTTAACTAGCATTTTCAAGAATGCTCATTCCTTTCACGCAATTACTTTTATTGATTTTTCATTTATCGCATAGGTCAAGTCAACTGGGCAAGGTGGAACGGAAACCAAATTGGTTTTGTGTTTATCAGGTCTTTTATGCAATTTATGCAAGGGCCGTGTGTTTTACGCTCCATCGGCCTTGCTTCCTTTTGTCAAATATAGATATAGCCAATGATCAAACTCGGGATGAAACGGGTAAAATATTGTGTCTTTCTTGCTCCAGGATCAAGCAAAGAGTAGTTGTTATTTTTATGTATGGGTGAACTTAGAGAATAAGTCGCCACGTATCCAAATACATATTTGGAATCAAGTCAAACCGTAGTTCAAGCGGTTACTCGTCATAATGGAGTTAATGGGCGGTTATGTAACCCACCCAGGTCTCACGTTTACTCTTAGCGCTCTTTACCCGGATGCATATGTCTTGATCACCGCTTTTCAGTCGAGGACCTTCCAGTGCAGTCTGTATGCTTTCTACGGCCAGGGACCAGCCTGGCCTGATCAAGGATCTTTTCCAATCGCTGGTCCATCTCAGTCGTCTCGACTTCCGTCGGATATGGCTTTATCTGTTTACTCTTTGGTCCGTGCAGTATGCGCTTGACACGTGGACTGTTAGAGTCACCTCAATCAATATATATATATATATATATATATATATATATATATATATATATATATATGTATGTATGTATTATATCTCACGATGCTGGCTTTTTGATAAACAACCAATCCATTTTTCCTTATCCACTTATAAGATCCACAACTTGACCTAAATGATCATAGGTAAAAAAGACTAGAAAAAAACTAGAGTCAACTCGAGGTCAAAATAATGCTTCATCTAATTATATTCCAAGGAAATCGAGTTATTAGTTGCTTAAAAATGGTGGTCCACAAGCGAACATTTGTTTAATACGCAACTACTTCAAAAAGTGGTCGTGAATTCATCTATTATTTGTGAAACTAAGTCATAATTAATTAACTCCAAAGGTCAAAGATATCATATCCTTGCAATCGTTATCGAAAATTCTCAAAAGACTAAGTGGTGAAAATTGCATCGCAAGAATCTTGACAAATGAAAATTTTAATGAAACACATAGTCAATTTGAAGTGACGTTCCTACCCCACTTAATTGAAGCATTGTCTCCAATGATGATAAGATGATAATTAAGAAAGGAACTTAGCTTTGGTTAAGCGTGAAGCGATGAAATTGAATCGAAACACATGCGTCATGGGTAGTAATGTGCTAAAATCTCGGAGAATCTACGAAGAAAAATGCTAACAAAACACGCCAAACAACTCGAATAGAAATTGTCAAAAGATTAGTCCATACAAAACATAAATGAAAAAAGAGATTGCCATTTATTTTGAATTCGGTTACAAAACAAAATAAAAGAAAAGAAAAGAAAAAGAAAACAACTACAATGGAGAAAAATACTTAAAATCAGAAACAAAAACTGATCTACTCCTCGAGGTCATCATCGTTAGGTGCATTGGACGGGACGGCACCTGAGGTATCTTTTCTTGGAACATGAGAAGGGTGTTGATATGGAGGAATGTGGAGGTGAGTCATCATATGGTTGAGCATAGCTCGCATAGTAGACAATTCCAATGTCACCTCTCTCTGAAACTCTTGTTGTGTCCTAACTTTGCCTTGTCTCAGTTTCCTCGGCCGTCTTCTATGCCGTCCAGTGACAGTGACAGATCTACTGTCAAGAATGGGAAGTGGCTCAGCCAACTCATCGGCAGCTAATACGAGGAACTTAACATACTAGCAAAAGCATCTATGAGGTTTCCATATGGTAAGATATCCTTGCATTTCGAGCAACTTTGCCTAATCTGTCATGAATCAACAAGCCAAAGTTCACATCCCACCGTTATCCGGAAAGTACATGAGCCGGATTGCGGTAAGTGGCGGAATCATTATGAGCATTTGGCCATAGGTGAGTGATCACAAATCGGTGCAACATCCTAGCATTCCAATCAATTCATTATCCTGAAAAGTGATCGGAAACCGTCGGCGCCATAGTCTATTGAACTCCAATGTGTTGCGCAATAAGTTGCGCTCTCTCAAAATCACGCTCGGCGATGGCGGTGGTAAACTCCTCATCATGAATTGGGGCATTCTCAATGTTGTAAAGGGCATTGATATTCTCAATAGAAATCAATCGCCACCCCTCTAACAATAGCCACAGTCAAATCAGGGTAGGCCGCTACATAGGCATAGAACTCACGGACAATGGTGGCGTTAAAGCGCTCAGAAAATACTCATATCCGCCAAACCATGGTGTTGAATAACCCATGGTAGAATGTCACCATGATCATTGAGGTTGACACCTCTTTCCCCGTCTCGCTTATTGTTCCCGCGTGAGTCTGAAAAGACTCGTATATTGCCAAAGAGGAAAACTGAGAAAATCTATTGATAAGGGGCATGGTATCCCCTTCAACTTTCTGCTCTCCTCCTCGGCGTCTTTGGGCTCGGGTAGCTCTTTCTGCCATTGAATTGGGACTGAATAGTCTGATTTTGCTAAAAAAAAAAGCGGTCACGCAGATTGCAAAAGCACCCCAGTAATGTAGCTTCACGAGTAACGATTTCTTTTTGGTTTTTACGGGATTACGCAACTTGTATGGCGAAGATGGAAATTGGGGTTGCGAAATGATGGTGGTCTAGTTCTGACAACAACAAAATGGTGGGGTTGGTGTTTAGGATTGGTGATTAGGTGGTGTTATGGTGGGAATTTACTGGTGATGGTGGTGGTGGGGGCGAATTTATGAAGAAGAAAGATGATGAAAATTTAGAAATGGAGGAATGGTGTTGTTGGTTTGAATTTGGGTGGGTTTGTGGGAAGGTGGGTGGAGTAATTGTGATATGGTGAGGGGATTGAGGAGAGGTAGAGTAATGGGAGTAATTGGGAAGAGGAAATAAAGTGGTGAAGTAATAGTGTGGAGGGACGGTTTGATCGCCACCGTTATTCACGCACTTTGCGCTTGCACCACGCTTTGGCTCATGCCCGAATTACTCAAAACCTCGGGAACCGTCTCTACCAGATCCATAATTGTAGGGGTCCTCCTCGCAATTTCTGGAGTACTTTTAATCCAGTTCCTTCTAACTCCTTTCCTACTTACTTCCTTCCTCAATTCTTTGACAAACCTCTATCAACATTGACTCCTCATAAACCAGTCTTCATTTCCCTTTCGTATTTTTCCTCCGACTCTACTAACCTACTTCACCTGACTGATCAACAAGTAAAAAAAACCTTCCTGGCATCCATCGGAAACTAATCCTAGGGTTATCGTAGGATTAAAAAAGCTTGTTGGTCCGTTTGGCTACTTTTATTCTCACTCGATCCATCTTTAAGGGTTCAGAAGTAGTTCTGAGTTTAGAGTCGCCAGCTCGACTTTCCTTTGACCTTTCCTTAGTCAGACTTGGGTTTTTTATCCGCCAAACTTGAACTCTAGAGGACTTAACCATGGTACGCCTTCCTTCTTTTTCTATACGTGCTTTCCCTTGGCTTTTCAAACCTAGGAAGAAACACGTTTCTATCTCATCTAGAAGGGTGTCCTGAAGGGGGGTGACTCATGAGCCTTCTGCCTTGCACTTTTAACCTTTCTTTCTTGTGCATGTGGCCTTCTCCTACTTCGAGAATTTTTCTTTAAGTTCAAGTCCACTTTCTCAACTTTTCAATTTTGCCAACACTATGCCAACCAAGATTAAAGCTCTCGGGTAGCGCTTTGTCGTGATCCTTATCATCTTTT
This sequence comes from Gentiana macrophylla, assembly GCA_026214975.1. NCBI lineage: Eukaryota > Viridiplantae > Streptophyta > Magnoliopsida > Gentianales > Gentianaceae > Gentiana > Gentiana macrophylla. The sequence goes on along the minus strand of JAOBSW010000666.1, from coordinate 5,060 downwards.
TCTCTACGTAATATAGACATAAACTCCTGGTCAATGGTCTTTATATCCTCTTTCGTTTCGTTTCGCACATTCTCTACCTTCATAATCTCAACCTCTCCAGATTCATAGCTGACTCTACAATCCACTGGTCCGTCTAGTCGTTTCAATATATCATAAGTGGTGATGTCATTATCAATCTCAACGTAATCTCGCCATTATCATAGTATAGGTTAGCTCGGCTTATGGCCAGGAAAAGGCGTACTAATATCACATTCGCCTTTGGGATCATCGGATATGTTCGGGACTAAGAAATCGTTGGGCACTTAAAGTGTCCTATCTTAATTTCATAATCCTCCAAACACTGCTAACATATTCACCGCCGGTCAACAAACCTCCTCTCCTAGTCTCACTCATGTTCACATCGAATCCAACCAATTGACAAAGAAAAAGTGGAATTATGTTGCTTCCAGAGCCATAATCACACAGTCCTAACCCTAATGATCTTTCATTAACAATTATAGGAAGTCTGAAGGTACCTGGATCATCTAATTTTTCTATCACATCACAGTCAGGATGATCTTCTGGTAATCTCAAGACATCATCGAGGTCACTAAAAGCAGTCCAAGTCCTCATAGAGGTCGATTCAAATTTAGAACTAAATTCAATAACACACTTACCTTTACGGAAGTCCTCGTACTCTTTCAGATTAGCTTATCTTTCCTTTTTGGCCTTTGCAGCTTCTTCCTCCGCTACTCTTTTCTGGTCTCTCAGATATTGCTCGTAAACCTTCGAACCAGGATACATAGAGATTGGTCTTGGATTCCATACGTATCTATGATATGGAGGCATGGTGCTTGTTTGGATGGAAATTCCCACTCGTCCTTATGAGAGAAAGTCAAAAATGTTTTTCACTACCTGCAAGAGAACAAAACAAAAACATGGTAAAAAAATCTCCCGCCTCAGCTGGGTCAAGACCCAACTGTTGCAGACCTAGTAACGTACATGGATAAACACATAATCACCGTGGTGGGATCAGAAAGGATCATTCCAGGTCTCGCATTTACAATAGTACCTGTCATAATTTCAGGACCGGTTTATGCAAAACAGACTTTGGACTCGATAAATAAAATTTAACAAACAGAAAACAAAAATTCATATTTAGATTCAATGAATATATTGATTGAATTGGCCTTTGTCCCCGGCAACGGCGCCAAAAACTTGATCGCCGCGTGTAGGCCACTAACACATACGTAATACTAGCAAGAGTACTAGGTCTATCGTAGTATAGTAGAAGCGAGTCAAGGTCGATCCCATAGAGACAAAGTCACTCATTCAACACATCCATCAAACTAACTATGAAAAGAAATAATGGTCTTCGACCAACAAAGAAACATAAAATAAAGTTGGTTTATCTCTCCTCACCGATCTCATAACTTGGTGTAATTAACCATTATACACTCTTCTCCTCGTAATTACCCAGTTTTAACGAAACACGTGTTTAATTCGGTTTTAGCTATGGGTGCAATCTTGAGAGTTATCTACTTCTTTAATATGACGATGAAGCGCTATGTGGCGTTAACCTCATTCGTTGGTTGTATTAACTCACACGCAATAAGATCTAGAAAGTGCCGGTGAACCAAGAACCTTCTAAGCACCTATCGTTAATATGACTAGCAAGTTCCTAGGAATGATCCAGACTATGTTCTAATTAACACTTCACTTATCATCCTTCATGTTAATTTACGAATACAATAAACAGATTGGCGGATCTAACCTCACATTAATGAAACACATCGATCAACATAGGCGATGTTGACTCTCCGGATTTAGGTTACCTAATTTGCGCCGCAATTGCGGTAAAGACCGCCGCAATTACGAGAGCGGTGGTTCCTAATTCTGGAATTTCAATGTTCTGTCCTGACTAATTCTGGTTAATTATGAGTTGCTTAAGCATGCAGGTTAATTACATCGCGTTAATCAAAGTAAATCTACCATTATGAAGAATATGAATGAACGTTCAATGATTCATACCTCCGTGATGGTTGATCTAACTTGATCGACTCAAGTTAGTTGATGGCTTAGAAGAGATACCCAAAGGAAAACGAAATAAAACTCAATATAAACTTTATTTCATAAGTAAAATAATGTATATTATCAAACTTCTATTGTGTACCTAGTTTATACATAATCAATTCGGAACAGCCTTTATATAGCTGTAAAACCCGACTTAAGCTAGGTAAACTATAACCGACTTAATGCTCTCAATGGCGGCTTCGATTTCTTGTTCAACAAGTTGCGCAGCTGCGGCTAGGGTTGCCGCTGTTGCCGGAATTTTTTTCTTCGATTCTTGGCCCAACAAATTTCTCCCAGACTTTATGACTTTGGCCCAATCTGTTGAAATAGTGTCCTAAACCCTATTGGGTTGGACCGGATCCGACCGGGTCGGATCATTTCTACTATTTCTTTATGTTTATACATATATATTAAATGACTTTTCTGTTGTCATATATATGTTCTTTTAAAGAACCAATTATGAATTGTTATATGATAACGTCCTTAGTATTAAATTGTGATAGAGAAACCATGATAGGCGATTATGGTTGATGAGATCTCTAATCACTTTAATAAGTTTGATACTTAAATGTCTCTACGCTGATGTACTATTAAATAGGGCATTGATAGTACAAACAGACTAGCACGTATTGGATGTCTTCTGTCTTTAAGGGCAGGGATAGATCTCGTCTATCGAAGTGTAGATACACTTGGACTATACGTGGACGTGTATTAGAGAATGCATACGTTAGACTGACCCACTTACACGGTTAATTGTCACACTATGTGGCGGTTGTGTAATTATCCTTTGGACCGGAGTCTTCATGGCATCACGGTGTGGATTGTCATGCTTTGACACTATTGAGGTTTCCCCTAGCCACAGGGCGATCATACGGTAGTGATTGGGTGTTGATGGGTATAAATAATTCCACCACCTCAACAGTGGGGGACAACCCACTGCGGCCATCCTCCGGCATGACAAGAGAGATCGCAAAATGGGCGGCCAGTCTCACCTCGCCGCGATCAAGGCATTTGCGGTCCCCCAGGCAAAGGCAACATGATCCTGTGAATCTCATCCAGGCAAGTCAAGAAGGTCGCGGGGGCGAGGCCAAAGAGGAGGCTTGCTCCTTGCGACCTCGGAAGATGGCACTTGATTGATCCAGATCTTTCCCCACTTGTAACTTAGATATTTCGTCTTGCTTAGTATCTAAGTAAGACCTAGCTATTAGTAAAATATCTAATAGATTACTTGTTCCCTAAGTTATCCATCTCTATAAAAGGGGTGGTCATTGTAAACTAAAGAAGAGGAGATATAGAAAAAATACACACTATGCTTGCAAGCAAAGGCTCTCTCCATTCTAACTCTCTCCACACCACCACCCGCCGGAGTATCACCACACCTTAAATACAGCCAGATATCCACCATCCAAACACCGCAAGGACACCCGTGAGGATTTAGACATCTTCAGTTGGCTCCGTTACCGGGAAAGCAAAGCCTAAGACAGAGCCACGTTCGCCGAAGGAGGATCGCGTGGATGACCGTAAAAAGGAAAAGGGACGAGATACTAATCGCGATCGTGAGGTAGTAAAGCCGTACAAATTTAGCGAGGATAATTTTACCCGCTCAACACCAAAGCATCCCAAATCTGTTTGAAATTCGTGAACATTTACGACAAACCAAAGCCTATGAGGCGATCCACGATAGCGCGATAAATCCAAATCTGCGACTATCACAAGGACCATGGCCACATCACCGATGAATGCTTCACCCTGAGGCGCGAGATAGAAAGGCGATCCGTGAGGACCAGCCAATAAATATAAACGAGAGAACAACACTCCCGATCAAGGGCGCCAACCTCGCGTCTGTCGAGAGAGGTTCGAGTCATCCACGGAATATTCCCAAAACCATCAATCTGAAATCTCGGATAAATCAAATCAATACCCGCGGCAGCGGATTGTGTTGGGAGAGAATGAGAAGGGAATCATATTCACAAAAGCGGTGACAACGATCGGTGGCCTATGGAGATACCCCTCATTCTAAAGGTGGGGGTAAGCGACAAGCACAGCGTCAACCGAGTAATGGTCGACCACCAGGGCGGCGCGGCGTCATCTATTTCCGGATTGTTTAAAAGCGGTCGGATTCGGGAGGCCAAGTTAAAACCCTACCTTGGGGTCCTCGAAGGTTTTACCAACGACCTGATGCGGGTCAAAGGCACGATCGACCTCGATGTATCATTTTGGGCGACTATGAGCCCAGTAGAACGGAGATAATAACCTTCTTGGTAATCGACACGCCCTCTTACTACAACATGATTTTGGGAATCCCAGCTATGAAGAAGTTCCAAATGGTGGCGTCCGTTCCCCACCAACGGGTCAAATTTCACGTAGGGAAGAGGTTGGGTCGCCTTCGGCCGACACGGAGCTTTCCTCGACTATATGACCAAAAACAGGAGTCGACTCTGGCGACCACATTGGATGGTCTTAACACGACTACGGATCGATTGCTATGATGAAAGAAATCTCGGAGAAGGCCGTAGAGGTAGAAACATTGCAAGTTCGGGACGAGCCCGACTTCACGCGAAGGCGAGTTGATCGAAGTTATAATAAGCGTCAAATATCGATCAAAGATAAAAATAGGATCGAGGACTACCGAGGAAGAAGGAAGAAGCGATCGAGCTTACAAAGCAAACTTGGGCGCGTTCGCACGGGAGGTAAGCGATATGAGAGGTGTAGAATCGGAGGTCGCCTTGCATAACCTAAGTGTCGATCCCAACCAGGCCAATACAACAAAGGCGCGTCAATTCTCTCTGAAAAGGAGGTCGCAATAAAAATTGAGGTCGAGAAACTTTTAGCGGCGGGCATAATCAAAGAGCTTCAATATCCCACACAGGTGGCAAATGTAGTAATGGTGAAAAAACACAACGGCAAGTGGCGGATGTGCGTCGACTTCACCGATCTAAACAAAGCTTGCCCAAAGGACCCTACGCGCTCCCTCGAATCGATAAAATGGTGGATGGGATCGCGGGTTT